>ML780002.1:2131938-2144646 GCA_009831015.1 Picea engelmannii
GAGTGTTGCCATCAATGACAAAGGGGGATATTGTTGGAAGATTGGTTGTTGTCATTGATGTCAACCCTAGTCATGGGTTTTGGACCGCAAGATTGATGAAGGTATTTGGACATGAAGGAAAATGCACATGCAGATACAACATCAATGGATGGATAGTATACATCATGCTGTTTCCGTTGGTATGTGGCACGTCACATGGATCCTCATGGTTGAGAAGAAATGAATTTTTGAAGATGACAAAGTGAATTGAAAAAGGAAGTACATGTAGGCCCTGAAAATAATTAAAGAAAATAACTACAAAATAAGAAAGTGTCAAGTCGGCCCTAATGTTAAAAGGAAGTGACATAAATGGTATAAATAAATATCATTATACATTCATTTGATACAAGTGGAATTTCAGAGGGAATAAGAAGTAAAAGAAGGTCGGATTTCAAGGGAGGATGAAGTCTTTTGGTGATGTGTTCTAAGGTGTTCCGGGTAAAACAGTCATAACTTTTTCATACAGACTCCAAATGCAATGGGACCACTTCCATTGGAAAGAGTACGGACTGTATTTTCTTGTGTGCAAGTTTTAGAATCAGATGTTAAATATTGAGCATGGGGCATGCTGTACAAGTTGGGTCTTCTGAACAGACCAGAATTGAATAAAGTTTTATTATCTCTCATAAATTCTTGGGTGGAAGGAAGGGGCAAGGATAGAGAGTTCAACTCTCTCTTTATATTTGAGGATTGTATCTTCCTCTTTGAGGTTTATCCCTCCATTTACATTTGGAATTTGTAGCTACCTTTGGAAGTCATTACTTCCCGTGAAAAAAAACTATTGATTATTTCTCATATATTGTGCATGGTGTATTGTAGTGTATTGGTGTAACTCTTATACTATTCTTCATTTCTCATTGGATATAATTGAATGGTTTAAGTATAATTTGAAAAAGGTTTTTAAATTGTACTTGATACTGATTCACCCCCCTCTCAGTATCAACAAACCATTGGCATGGTTTTAGTTCAAGAAGATGATTTGTTCTCAGAATACGTGATCTATTACCTGAGTTGAGGCCTCGTAGGAACAGAACTCAATTATTCTCATATCAAAAAACTTGTGTTGGCAACAATTCATGCCGTTCAACGGTTCCATCATTATGTTTTGTTTCGCAAGACCACCATCATTGCTTTCATGAATCCATTCCAGTACATGTTGACACGACGGGTTATAGGTGGGAAAATCAGTAGATGGATAGTCATCCTCTAGGAATTTGACTTAGACTTCATTTCAGCAAAGTCCAAAAAGTCATTGGTCTTCGCAGAGCTTATTTCAGAACTTTCGGTTGAGTCAGGTGACGTTGTGCCTGAAGAATCGCCTATCCAGGGAGATATGTTTTTGATCACATCTTCATATCCCTGGTACGGAGATATACTTATCTATCTCTAGACTTTGAAGTGCCCCACTTCTTCTTCTCATGATGAGTGTCGGCGTATACGCCATCAGGATAAGAATTATCTCATACTCAATGATACGTTTTATTGGAGAGGTGTAGACTGCATCTTACGTCGATGTCTCACACATGAGGAGGCATTCATTATGCTCAACGATTTCCATACCGGAGCTTGTGGCGGTCATTTGTCTGGGTTGGAAACAACCCAAAAGATTCTACGAGCAGGTTACCTCTGGCCGACACTTATCAAAGATTGTATAGAATCGGTTAAGAAGTGCCATCTGTTCCAAGTCTTCTCTCAGAAGATGAGGGCACATCCCACTCCTATGTTTCTTGTCATCACAATTGGTCCCTTCACCAAGTGGGGGATTGATTACACTACTTGTAACTCCTCGTCAGCAAGGGGGCACTGCTATATCATCGTAGCTGTAGACTACTTCACTAAGTGGGTCGAAGCTATGCCAACGTTTAAAGATGATGGAGAGACCGCAACTCTCTTTTTATTCAACCAGATCATAGCAAGGTTCGACGTCCTGAGAGAGATTGTTACTGACCATGGCAGTCACTTTTAGAACCAAATGATGACTGAATTAACATCAAAGCTTGGGTTACGGAAAGAGCATTCATCACCCTACTACCCCCAAGCCAATGGGCAGGTGGAAGCTATAAAAAAAACTCTTAAGACTATTCTACAACGAACTATCAACTTAGCCAAGTCAAATTGGCATTTGATGTTATACTCGGCATTATGGGCTTACCGAACATCTGTTAAGACTGCAACCGGTTTCTCACCTTTTCAACTCGTTTACGGGCTAGAGGCAGTCTTTCCCATCGAATTTCAGATCCCATCTCTAAAATTGGCAGTACAATTATTGCCAGACACTTCTCCACTTGAAGAACGGTTAGTACACCTTGAGCAGCTCAATGAGCAGCATCGTGATGCGGCCCTAGCCAATGAGGCTCACAAACATAAGGTCAAGTGTTAGTATGATAGGTATGTTCATCCTCGTATTTTCTCTGAAGGAGACCTTGTCCTAGTCTATGACCAAGATAAGGACCCCCTGGGGGCAGGAAAATTCAAACCCATGTGGTTCAGACCCTTCATCATAAAAGAGGTATTAAAAAAGGGTGCTTATCGTTTGGTTGATTTTGAAGGGAATGCTTTGGCGGAGCCTAGAAATGGGCTCTACCTCAAGAAATATTACTCATAGGAAGGTCATTGTGAATAACTTTTTGTAACATATGTATAGTCTTTGTACTATTACTTTTTAGTTTCTTTTAAGTGTTATGTACGTGTCATTGATGTTATCTTTCATCAATATAGCAGATGTCAAGTGATTCTGAGGTGTTCGTTGGGTATGCAGATGGTGCTAGTCGGCACACTTGGAGGCTTGCCTCCACATCTTGGGTAATCTTTACGCCTCAGGGCCAGTTGTTATCTTCTGGAGGTATATGCTTAGGTGACACCACAAATAATGTCGTCGAGTATAGTGCATTTATTGAGTTGCTTCGTGACGCCTTGTCATTGGGTATCTCTCATCTCCGGGTCTATCTCAATGCTCAACTAGTTGTGTCACAGCTAAACAGAGTATACCGGGTTCATGATCCAACCTTACACCGACGATTCCTTAGGGTACGTCTCTTAGAATGAAACTTTGATTATATTACATATTTTCATGTTCCTAGGAGATTAAACCAAATTACAGATACTCTAGCTAATCAAATTTTAGATTGGCATCTTGCACACATATGAAAGAACATTGACATAAGAATGTAAATACATTTTTGCAAACATGATCCATAAGACACAAAAGATCAAAATACCATATATAACATCATAAAATAACCAAAGTACATAGATGGACGCAAGCGCCTCAAAAATGGGACTAATAACGAGTCACAGGGCTTATGCCCTCAAAAAATATATACAAGTAGTGCTCGTGGCATGTAAAAATTATAAATAGTTTTAGGGACTATGGGACCTGTTATAATAGTCCACAGCATGGGCTAAACGCCTAAACAATCGGATCCACATCCGAGGTGCCCCCACTACATGAGGCTGCATGGATGGCGGTAGGTCCTCTATCTCTGCCATCGAAACTGTGCGAGTGAGTGCAGTGAAATTCTGCTCAACTCATCTAAGGACCCTCTCAGCCTCCCTAGCTGGGAGGTTCCCTGCTACTACTGGTCCCCCGATGGTGGCAGTTTCGGCTTCTGGCCGAGGACGACGCTTGTTCCGTGCATAATCGACAGGTCGTACGGGTCCCACATCTGCATGCAACAAACGTATACCCATCAAATACTCTGGAATATAAAAAAAATGATATATATAACAAAAATGACATAAAAATTACATATACAAACAAAAAAAATACAAAGGTGGAGACTTACCCATCTCCCCTCGCTCCTCACCAGGAGGCACAGGTATCTCAGGATCTCTAGAAAAGTCTATCCCTGCATATGGGTAATCCTCAATCACAGGGATGTACCATGACAACCATGCAAAAAAGTTGTCATCGAAGGACTCATTGGTCCTTCCACCACCCTGTCGTGGAAGTAATACTGCCCATCTACATATAGCAAGAAAAGAGGCCTGATGTCCTCGTACCACTTCTCGAGGACTAAAGCTCGGAACTCTCTCAAAGAAGAATGAACACAAAATCGTCCTGAACCCGAAGTTCCTCTGTGTCCAGTGTCAGCAATCTCTCAATTGCCTCTTCATACACTCAAGTAGTGTGGTACTCCAGTCAAAAATATGTGCATTCAAGCATTGGATAGCATAGTTCATCTGTGCGCAAGACGCCTGATGCAAGGCTACTGAACCGACAATCCGCCCAATCAGTAATAATATAACCTACAACGATAGGTTAGTGATCTTACTGATGGGCACCTGGGAGCTCAAATGGTTAGTCCCAGCCTCACAATGCAGGGCTATCAAGTATGCTATATTAAGCAGCCCCGTTGGAAACGTCCTGAAATTGACTGGTTCCCCTCTCTTTGAGACGCCAGTCAAAAAATAGATATCCTCGGTGGTAGGCACCAGTGATTTCCCCTCTAGTATAAAGGCCTCTGCATCAGGGTGCCAATAGTTAATCAAGGAATTCATTAGCCTCGGTTGCGCTCACATATATAGACACAGGAAGAACATAAGCAAACCACATTGCATCAATGCGTCCATGACATTCGGATCTCCCGCAACCAACTCACTAATTGCTTCGTGCTCCCTTTCCCTCCAGTGGACATACATCCTGCCAACACAACAAAGTTCAGGAGGTTTAATAAAGGTTGTTTAGTTATTTTTTTCTATAAAAGGGGGTCCAAGTGGGTTGTAGAGGTGATAGTCGCATGTACACGCGGGCAGGCTTTACTCTAACCGAGTGTACACGCGGCCTGTCCAGAGACAGCCCACGTGGACCTAGGGCCAACCTTTTAAAGGTCGACGCCCACCCAAAAAATGAAATAAAATGAAAAATTAAAGTATTGAATAGCTAGATATGGGAGTTTGTACTTACTTGGTCCAAGCGGAAGTTCGTTTCATCCACTGTAGCTCCCACAATCACCGTTTCTATCAAAGGGGGTCTTTTGGCTCCAAAGTCAATTTCCAAATCAGCAATGGTGATAATGAGCTGCCAGCTTCTATTTATAGAAATTTTCGCCTCTTTTTGTCACTTTTTTGGCCTCCCTTATCAGTTTCTTTATACCAAAACCATTTAGAGTGATTTAGGAGTTATATGGGAGGGATTTGATCGGGTATTGGAACACTTTTTTGAGTTTTGAGAAAATTTTGACAATCCATGAAATTTTTTCCAAGAATCAACTTGAGCATATATGTTAGGTTACTGCCCCGACTTTTGTGTCTCGTTGTCTTTTTCCTCTGCCATGGGATCGATCCCATCAGGTTGTAACATAGAACCATCGTATCTTCTTTAGAAGTGTTGCAAATTGGCGGTAGAGCTTACCAGAACATGGATTCCCTAGGTAGGTCCTCATTGCATTATGGTGTCCATGCTGTTTCTACAACACTATAGGCTCGGGAGTCCTTATAGTCTTTCCTGAATATGAGTTTGAGTCTCACTTGCATGATTCTTCTTCACTCTTGCTCTCACCCTCAGGACTCCCAAAAAATAACGGGTCTCCTTTTAATCCTTTTTCAGACCCTCTAAACATGAAAAGATTTCCGAGTGATCTTGTGGCCTTTCACGCTCGTTAAACTGAAATTTGAAGTCACATCTATCTAGCGGTAGTTTACCCCTTTTTCAGTTCGGACGGTCAACTGTACGAGCAAAGGTATACTCTATGGAACTTCAGCTCTATAGAAGAGTACTCTCAGGTATAATTTTATCCCTTTTTCGGGCCTGAGGGACTAAAACTATGAAGAAGGAACCCCCACGGAGTCCATAGTTAAGCTCTTTTCAAACTCCCTAAAATTGAAAAGATTGTCGAGTGACCTTATTCTTTCATGCTCGTTAAAATTGGTCCAGAAGAACATTCATGACGGAGTCCAAAGTTAATCTTTTTTTCAGACTCCTTAAAAATGAAAAAATAGCTTAGTGATCTTGTCCTTGTCACACTCGTTAAAATGGTTTTGAATCGACGTCTAATCAGTGCTAGTTTACCCCTTTTTCGAACCGAATAGACTATCTTCGAAAAGGTACCCCAATGGAGTCTCCTTTTATGTTTTTTCAGACTCTCTAAATATGAAAAACCACCGAGCTTACCTTCTTTGGGCTCGTTAAACTTACATCGAAGGACATTACCATTGTGTGTTCTGTTAACCACGTTTGCATACCTTATACGCTAGCCTTGTAACAGTTTGCTTCTGCGTCTTAACACCTTTGGCCTTCAGAGGATTTTTCTCGAGTGTCTTTCTACTAGAACATCAGTCTTGTCCTTCTGCCTTGAACTTGTATGTTTGCAACACTCATTCCTCCTTTGTAACGTAATATTCCTTTATTCTTTTTCCACAATTATTGAAAAGAACAAAAAAAAATCAAATATACCCCAAAAAGAGGAAGGGAAAAGTATTTTCTTTATTGGAAGCATAATGAGTCGCCCTTGGATAAACCACATCTGTCCATTTTTTCATCAGACTATGGGATGTAGTATGACCTTAGGAAGCTTATCTCACTATATAGAGTTGTTTCCTGCACCATTTGGTTATCCTTCCAAACATATGGAGATTTTGTGTTGCCTCGTGCTTTGTAGACTTATGATTAACATACATGTTGCCTGAGTCTCATCATTTGTCATGCTATTGTCCAAGGGAAGTTTGTCACTAAGCCTGAGTCGGCCCCTCTGCAATATGTCTCTTGTCCGCATACCCGGCCATCCTGAACATCCAATCAAGTCTTTGTTCGAAATCACTGAATCCTTCAGTCCGGTCATCAAGATTATCAAGTCCATGACCAACGAGCCATCGCAGACCTCTGGCTAGTGAATTCGTACACTCATATTACACTCCTACCTGATTTTTGAAGATTTTGAAGTTGTTGCTCGAGCTCTGAAGATTTCATCTCCAGCCATCAGGCCGAATCAGCTTCTGGAAGATGGATACTCTATATGTATATATTTCTGATTTCGAGATCTAGCTCCACTCTGTATTGTTCGCGGCTACTCTTTATAGTTATATGACATGGATCTACAGTGTATTTGATTGGTAGCCATGGTTCTATTTTATCCCGAACATGGGTATGCCCGCCTTGGTGAGACATTTGTTAATTTACAGATGGCACCTCCTAGTTCCTAATCCTTGGGCTCAATCGTTTGGCACATCAGTAAAGATTGGTAATGTATTTCGGCCATCAGATGCTCTTTTGACCTCACACATTAGGGGGGCATCTGTTATAACCCTAAATTGAACCACACATGCTTACCTTGCATCAGGCCAACTCATATCCCTTCTTTGCCAAAACATTGTTGAACAACTCTTTGAAAATCCTCTTGAATAAAGGCCCACGCGCTCTAATCCATTATTGCATGCGTGTACACGCTGGCTGACCCAAAACAGCCCACGTGGACCTACAAAAACATGAAAAAAGGAAAGTTTCCGACGAAAAAAAAATATATGGGTGAGTTAATTGAAACTCCCAGCCATGCATGGCCGAGGGTTCGTCCAAATACCTAGCTCCTTCTAGCCTATAAAAGAAGGGGTAGGGGTCCCATTTGGAGGAGGAAAAATATAGCAAAGAAACTCTGCCCATTTACGTATTCCCATTGTCCCAACCCTTTAGCCTTTCCTTATGCCAAAGGAGATTCAAAGCAAAGCAGTTGAAGGATAGAAGAAGAGGAGCCCAGGATCAGGTTCGAGGAGCGGTGGCCGGTCTCAACTTTTGTAAGTTGACTCATTCAAAGTAATAAAGAAAATGATTTTCTCGTCCCAATTCATGAACTGTTTATAGTTTGATCAGTATATGTTTGATTTCTAACCCGTTAGTATATAAGTAGTATGCATTCATAGTTGTTGCTCATATTGAATGTAGATCATCTTTGGAAGGAGTATTTCGAACAAGTAATCAAGCACAACGAAGGATTAACATCAAACGTCGGTAACAAGGTAGGTTGATCTTTCCATGCATTTACTAAGAAAAGGGGATTTAAATCTAGGGATGAAGGTAGAAAGTAATTTCTATTTGGTCATATCTGCATGCAAAGTCAGAACTCTATTTGCTAGTCTGTAGGGTGTTTTTCCCCAATAACAGGAAGCATATTTATCAGATGAAGAGGACAGAGGCATGGTTCCAGGGGGAGTAGATTTATTAGATGCAAAGGGAAAAGACATGGTTCCAGGGGGAGAAGATTTATCAGATGCAGAGGAAAAAGGCATGGTTCTAGGGGGAGCATGAGTGATAGGATTTCAGTATTGCATCAGAGTGTTGCCATCAATGCGAAAGGGGGAGATTGTTGATTAAGGTTGGTTGTCATTGATGTCAACCCTTGAAGAAAGCCTCGTAGAAAAAAGGTTTGGGTAATGGACCCAACATTGTTTTGTGTAAATATGACTCATTATTGTTTTGTCGTGGTTGATAAGAAGTAAATATGGATGAACTCCAAAGTAGTCCCCTTATGGTGAAAGCCCTCACGGGAAGATGCTTTGTGGAGTAAGAGAACCCATGCTTAATTGTGGAATAATGAGATGAAGGAAAATAAATTTTTCAGGGAAAATATCTTATATGGATAGTGCTTGTCATGTCATTTCCTATGGTATGTGGAACGTCACATAATTCCTCACGGTTAGAGAGTTATGGCCATGAGAAGTTGGAGACCCCTGGTTTGGGTAATGGACCCAAGTTTGTTTGATGGGTAATGGTATGAGTTATGATATATTTTCAGATAATACTATTCTATATGGTTAGTACATTTCATTCCATTTATGGTGTTATGTGGAACGTCACATAACTCCTCACGGTTTTAGAGTTATGGCCTTACGAAGTTGGAGGACCCTCATATGTCATCTAGAAGCCCCAAAAGGTCAAACTAGTCAAAGTGGTTTAAGAGATTTTAAAAGGTAAATAATAAAGTGAAGTGATGAGTGCATTACAATTCAAATTTAATATAAAATAAATTATTTCAATAATAAATTTAATGGAGAAATTAGAAGTGGACCCAACCCTAAAATAAGGAAAGTGGGCCAAGTGACCTAGAAGATGTTTTTAAGGAAGCTACTTGGAGAGTATAAATAAGAGGAAAGGCTCTATCATTTGAAACACACTTGAGAATATTGAATATATATAGTTTTTTGAGGTAAAAAAAGGATATCTGAGCCGCAATTCTGAGGAAAATGAATAAAAGAAGGCCGAAATGCAAGGAAGGATAAATTCTTTTGATGGTGCTTTCTAAGGTATGTTATTTACAAGTCATCTCACCATTTTCTCTATAAAAAATTTCTATAATGATTCAGATATTGAAATTTCTATTCCATTGAGAAAACATATTCAATTATCTGTGGTAAAAAATTCATCTTGTGGGTCGTAGTATTTTTGGAGTTACACTACGTGGAAAATAGGGTTTGTGGTCAGTCCTGAAACTAGTCAAAATCAGGTGTTTCGAGTAAAAACATCATAACTTCTTCATAACAAATCAAAATTTAGTGAGACAAAATGTGTTGGTTAGGGGAAAATATTTAGTATTCTTTGTAACATTTTTATATCAATTCATCGAACATTTTTTGCAGGGCACGCTCTACAAGATCGCTCTCTAGAATAAGCCAGAATTCAGCAAGGTATGCCATTTTTGCTATAACTCCTTTTCTGAGAGGTTCCAAGTAGTGACACTTGGAGGAATTGCATAAAAAACATTGAATAACATTGTGTATGATTTCAAATATTTATACATTACAAGTTCAAAGTTATGATTACTTCAAGTTAGGGTTGTTGACTAATCCAAAACTAGGCATGTGAGACTAAAGAAAAGTTTGATGAAAATGCTAGTCTCTTGTTTTTAAAGTTAAGGAAGGTTTGCAGGAATGTGATCATATACACCAGGTATATTATAGACATACAAATCATATTTGGATTATGAAATTGATGAGGTATTTTGGCTGTGGTACATGTTGAGTACATGGTTGAGACAAGTAGTTGATGAGTTGGTGCACATACATGAGGTGCACAGTTGATGATGTTGGTACATATTTATGAGTCATAGTTGATGACTAGTTGACACATGATTGGTACATACTTGGTACATGGTTGGATGCACTTTTTATGGTACATGGTTGATTACAGGTTGGTGCATGGTTGATGCACTTGTTTATGGTACAGGTTGATTACAGGTTGAGGTACAGGTTGATGTATGGTTGATGCATGGTTCAGATTTATTGGTACAGGTTTACAACGATATATACCACAGTGATAGTGTGACAGTGGTTCTGTCATTCTACTTCTACTTCAAGGTGGCAGGATAGGGCAAGGACAGGTGGTTGTAGCCACCTTCCGGTTGTAGCCGAAGAACATTGGGGGTTGTATCCTCCTTTTGGTTAAAGCCAGAGAATTGGGGAGTTGGAGCTTCCCTCAGGTTGTAGCCTGAGAAACTAGGGGGTTGGAGCCTCCTCCCAGTTGCAGCTCGAGAACAAAGGAAGTTGGTTCTTCCAATGAATGTAATTCTTCAATACATATAAGAAAAAGAATTTTGTGGTTTTCTCTCGATTTGGGTTTCCACGTAAAACATCGGTGTACTATGTATGTGTGTGATTGTTTATTTCTTACTTCTCATTATTGGATAATAATTCTACATTGATATAACATTTGAAGAAAAAGGATTATAATTACGCTATTACTGATTCACCCCCCTTCTCAGTAATTCAACAGAGTGTTCCCATGTCATTAGTGAGATCAAGCCTCAAGGTTCTACCGAACCTAAGGCTAATTCAGGGAACTCAAAAGGGGATAGCAACAACAAAGGAAAAATTGTCTCTCAAAGTGGAACATATGGATTTTGATTATGTGTTATTATTGATTTATTGAGGATAGTGGATTGTTGAAAGTTTTGGACAATAAACTATTTTTGGATATTGTGTATATTTACATGTTTGGATATAATTTGAAATATCTATGATATTTGAATTTCAAATTGTTCGAAATGATTATGGGAGCCACAAGGAGGCATGAGTTTGATTGATTGTCTAATTATGTTTATTTTTGTTAAGGAATAAAAGGGAGTCACATGGGGTCCCACCTACTAGTTATTATTTAATAAAAAAGACCCTTAATTATTATTATTCCCCTAAACTAAAGACTAGTTAAGTTTTAATTAACTTAACTAAATGAGGTAGTTGAACTATTTCAACTAATTTGGAATGCATAAAAGACAAATGAGAAGGAATAACAAGGGGATAATAGAAGGAGAAATCATACTAAGGTTTTCTCTTGAATTTTATTGAGATAGTTCAGTTTTCATTCATTCTTCCATTCATTAAAAGCCTAATTATATTTCATGACAACAGGGTCCTATTGTAGACATCAAGGTTAAAAGATGAACCATACCATTCAAATGTTTGTTTCAGAGGTGTTGATCTATAATTGATAGTCTACGTAGACTTGTTTGTTTATGAATTAAGTTTCATGACTAATAAAGAATGTTGTGCAGAGTCAAGTGGGAAACAATCAATGGCAAGTTGATCCATATTTTAAAGTTCAGGTTTTGCTTCTTTTCAGAGTCCTTTTGTATGGTTTTCATCGGGGATACCCAAGTTTGACCTTGGTCCATGCCCCCACAAGGAGTTTTGTAAAGAGAACGATTATTTTGATTTCTTGGAATGAAATAAAGCGATTGCTATTATGTCTCATCTGTGTTAATATGTGACTTAGTATTTTTTCTTTTGATATCCACATTTAATTTTTGCAATCAATTACATTCATAAAATTATTAAAAAATGTTATATTTTGCAACAATCTTTTATTTAAAAAAATCAGCCTAAGCCTTTGTGATTAATACTTGTGGATTGGGAAATACTTTTTGAGGCTATAAACATAGGGTAATATTCTCGTCTATCTTGCCTTAGCCAAGAAATATTCGAAAATGCTTGAGTAATATAAATTCATATATTTCCTCAACATTTATCTGGAAACCATACTGGGGATATCTTCCCTATATCTCTGGTTGATTGTATTCTTGATCATCGTTGAATATATTTATGTTTTTGATGTTGATTCTTTGACTATTTTTTTTATTCATGATTGTACCTGTTGCAAGACAACCCAATATTGAGCCCAGTCTTAAAGATCAGAAAAAGATTGCTTTAAACGTGTTTAATACCATCTTAGAGACCGCTAGTACTCATGTTTATCTTGAATGCTCATGGGAAATGATTGAACAAGAAATAAGTGTCCGAGAATGTTGGGAAGCTAGGCAAAGACAACCTAGGAATCATCCATAGTTGTTTTTCCTACAGTTTCGATATTGTTTGCATGTATTTAAACCCTCACACCTCTAGGTGGAGAAGAGGTTTATCACCTGATATCAATCCTATTGTTGAAATAGGAAAAAGAACCATTGTTTGTTGGATCATGTTGTCATTGATGCCAATGGTTTGATTGATTGATGTCATTGATTGATGTCAAGTGATTGATTGATGTCAAAGGATTGATTGATTGATGATTGATGTAATATAATATGTATTTTCCTTGATGAGAATGCAGAGATGAAGATGGATCAATGAGTTGTCATTGATACATGATGAAGATGGATCGATGTGGTTCCATTGGTATATGATGCATTGTTGGAAAAATGTATAGATGAATCATTATTGTCTTATCATGATTGATAAGGTGTAGAAATGGAT
>ML780002.1:2146873-2187468 GCA_009831015.1 Picea engelmannii
AGTTAGTTCATCTTTCTCTCCCTTACCTATCGTTCACAAGATGGAATCTAGTGGTGGCTTTGGTGGAATTGGAAGTGCTTCTTCATCTCAAACTTCAACATCGTTAGTGAATGGTAGCTTGTATAGTCATCAAGTCCCTGTCCAATCTACTACAAATTCTGCCAAAGTCATTAAAAAGTATGGGATTTTTCAGTTTGAAGAAGATGCTACAACTAATTTGTGGCATGTTTCTTCCCCTCTTAACCTAGCACCTGCTACTCAACCACTTCCTAAATTCAAATAACATCTCCCTAGGTTTTCAGGGAATAACACGATCACTACGAGTGAACACTTGGTGGAATTTTCTAATGCCTTTCACAACATAGGAGCCAATGACAATGACACTTGTATGCACTTATTTGTTAACTCCCTTGAAGGGAAGGTTGTGGCCGATTTATTTGACCTTCCTCCTAAGATTCTTTACGCTTGGGAGGAGTTAGTCTATTGGTTCAAGTCTACCTATGGGCATTCCAAAATCCCACTCGAGCAGTTATAGGAGTAAAATAACATTACTTATAAGGATGGTGAAACTATCAAGTCTTTCAACTTACGTTTCACCAAATTATATAACCAAAATCCTGAACTCATTCATCCCCAGAACCAAGCTACTTTCATGCATTATTATAATGCTTTACCTTCACCCTACCATCATAGGATTGAGGAAAAGGCCATTGATAACCTTGGTTCCTCTTTAAATACTTGTTTAGATTATGAAGAACAACTTGAAAGAACATGTCTTCCTAAAGTAGATTCACTTAAACAAGCATATATGTCCTCCCTCTTACAACTTGTAAAGGACATGAATAATCGAATGATTGTGTATGAGAGGAAATGAAATGTACCCTCTCTGACCCCTGGGGCCTCATCTTCTTCTTCACCACCTTTTAATAATCTTAATGAAAATAAATTTCAACTTAAATCCATCATGCCTCGTACTTGGTGTAACTTTTGTGAGGAACACCATGAGGAAAGTATGTGTGAGGTAAAGAAGAGTGCCAAAGATTAAATCTTTGGTAAAATACCTGAAACTACTATTGTTGTCCTAGATTTTGCAGAGCCAGAGGATGTTATGATTATAAATACTAGGAAGAAATTCTATGCTCCAAAAGGTAAATATGATCCTCCTTGCACTTCTTCTAGCCCAATCTCTAATGACCCCAATCATTACGAATACATGCGACGCAAAGCAAGTGCAATTTTTTTCTTTTTTTTTTTAAAGCAGGACGACAATCAACGACAACAATTAATCATCATGACCTGATGGCAAACAAAAATTACACATTCATGCAACAAACAACAACGACTCATCACACTTTCACGTCATGCAACTAGATTAAACATGTGATAATCAAAGATAGATAAAAAAGACTACATGCCCGACATAATCAAGACAACGTCTACAAGCTAAAGGACAACATCAACCACCGAACATAGCAGCTTCATCGACAAATAACTAGAAACCTCTATGGCATGCAAATCCAAATGCATTAAGGCGTTACAAACTAAAAACCAACATCCACTATAATGAACAATACGTCCACATCAGGAAGCACAAGACTCTGACCAGGTTATCATTTGCCTCTATCCATCAGGACGCACAATGATCCCCTCATCAAGAACCAAGCCGTCACCAGGTGATAGGCGTGATAGTAACCCTGGAGAAACATAAGATATCTAGACCAATAACCCAAGAAGAATCCAACATGTTAGGAGACCAAATTAACTGACAAGAAGACTATACCCACTCACCCAAGGAAGAAGTCGACAAGACACAAGATGACATCACTCAAATTAAATTGTGAAAACTATTAAACGACTTCGCCAACAAACCATAACCATAATCTATTAAGAAAGATGTCTAAGTGTGAAGGAGTGAACTATTATAATTGTTACTATTATCATAATTGTGACCATAAATGTGACCATAATGTGAACTATTATAGGCACTTAAAAAAATCAAAATACCCTTGTCAAAAAATATACATTGTCCATTAAAATAAGTGAACTACTTAACATTAAAAAGTGATATTTGTTGCTTATTAAATATTCAACATTCTTGTCTATATTATTGTTGTCTAAATTAACAAGTCTCTGGATGATTGTATTGATAAACTATTAATAGTTAAAATAATGTATCTGGGTAAATAACCATAATTATTTGATAAATAAATATCGTTGTGTAATAGCATTACTATCAACAATATTAAAAAGTTATCCATGATATTAAATAGCTATCCACTAAAAGGATTAACAATATAAAGGAATGACAAGGAATAACACTATAATTCATTGTCTAAATAAAAGAGTTAATCATGTATATCGTTGGCATGTAGTTCATTGTCACATAAGTCGCTAATTAACAATATAAAGGAAATGACAACAAATAACACTATAATCACTATCTAAATAAAGGAGTTAGTCATATATATCACTGGCATGTAATTCACTACCATATAATTTGCTAATTAACAATATAAGGGAAATCGCAGAGTTAAAAGTATCATTGTTGTCTATTTAAAAGAAATTTGCAAAGTTAAAATATCATTGTTGTCCATTTAAAATAATTTCGCAAAGTTAAAATATCATTTCATTCCATTTAAAAGAATCTGAAGAGTAAAAATATGATAATTGTTGAGTTAAAAATATGATAATTGTTGAGATAAAAGCTGGAAATCGCTGAGTAAAAAAATTGATATCGCAAATAACGTAAATATATAAATTCAGAGGCATAAGATAACACAGAGGTGAAGTGAATCACTCATAAAATCGTGACTAAGAACTGGGTGATTATGCCACTAAAATCGTGAGTAAGAATTGGGAATTTATGCCATTAAAATCATGAGTAAGAAATGGGCATTTATGCCATTAAAATCGTGAGTAAGAATTGGGAACTTATGCCATTAAAATCGTGAGTAAGAAATGGGCATTTCTGCCATTAAAATCATGAGTAAGAACTGGACATTTCGTGAGTAAGAATTGGGAATTTATGCCATTAAAATCGTGAGTAAAAACTGGGCATTTATGCCATTAAAATCGTGAGTAAGAATTGGGCATTTATGCCATTAAAATCATGAGTAAGAACTGGGCATTTATTCCATTAAAATCGTGATCAAGAGATGGGCATTTATGCCATAAAATCGTGAGCAATAACTGGGCATTTATGTCATTAAAATCGTGAGCAATAACTGGGCATTTATGTCATTAAAATCGTGAGTAAGAACTGTGTAATGTGCCAAGGAAACACCCAAACTAAAATCGTTGTCAATGAATAAATCGTTTTCCAATAGTAAAGGCTATCTAGTAAAGATATTGTTGGGTAATATGCCAATAATCAAATGCTGGTAAAGTTCTACTAAAACACAACATTTAAAAACCGTGTTTTTCCGGAAAATAGAAGCACGAATTGGTGGATAAAAATCCATCAAAACACAACACAAAAGGGCATCGAATGGAAATAAAATAACAAACAAAAAGATACATGATCTAGCCTGGTAAGATCCACCAAAATGTGGTTAAAGGAGGATGATATTGTAGCCAAAAAAGGAGCCACGTTTTTGTTGAGATAATATGCCAAGAAATCAATTAGAGATGAATCACAAAGATAATCATTCAAAAGAAACACAAAGATGAATTGAAAACACATACTTAATTTCAGTGTTTGTTTATGTGCAGGGATAATTGGAACACAGATGTAAATTGACGTAGATATAAATTAAATGCAGACATTAACCACCGCAAAAACACTCATAGATAATCAAACACAAGAAAACGCAAAATTAATCAATCACAAGAAATGCAAAAATAATCTTTTAAGGAAACTTCGAGGTTTTCGGAGTTTAAACTATCAAATGCAGAGGTACTTGTTCACAAGAAGGTGCAAATATTAGGGATTAATCATAAGAGAAAAACAAAGAGATAAGTAAGGGTTTGATAACTGGGAGAAATTTATCCTTCACTTATTATCCATGCATAGGAAAGCAAGGCATTTGAAACTATAGGTCTTTAAATTCCATGGTGATGATCACCGATTCGGATCGTGGTCAACTGCTCAGGCGCGAACTAATAACTAAAGGGATAAGGGACAGAAGGTAAAAGAAATAAATTCTTTGTCTTAATAAATAAAAACAAACGCAGAGAAGTCAATGCAATCATAGGTTGGGTTCACCACAGGAAATCAATTCAGAATACATCAAACATAAGGGGATTACAAATAACATAGGAAATTAGGTGCAAGAGAGCTCATGGAAATGAAATCTTCAACCGAGCATAGAAAAATAACATGCGTAAATTAAATTTCATTGCAAGTAACAACTTTAATAAGCGTACCTTAGCCAAATGAGAATGCTCTGAAGTTACTATCCCACGTGTGCTCCATCCAGATCCTACTTTCCAATCGATGTGAACTCACCAATACCTCCCAGCCAATGCTAGGGGTACTCTTCTTCCCCCTGATCCCCCCGAGACACAAAGGGACCACACACACAATACTAGAGAACAACTAGCACCCAGCTTGCCTCGCAAGGTCGAGGTACCACTCGTTACCCGAGATAAGTATCCCAACTCCCACAAGAGAAAGTTCAGTCAAGGTAAACTTAAGAAGCATAATGTTATGCAAAAATATGAGATCCATACTCCTCCTCCTCCATCCTTTTTATATAGTTTTTAAGTAATTAGTTTCCCAAATTCCCATTAAATTCATTTTTCATAAATTTTAAATAGGAAAAACCTCCCCCGTACACATGTCACCCATCCCCTAGTTGCACCCAAAAATCAATTTTATTAATTAATTAAATATTCCTATTTCCCTCACCCACCTAAAAGCATTCCTAAAAATGCTCCTTGGTGTCCCAATATTCCCTTACAAAACTTAAATGACTTACGCCTTACTTAATTCCTAGTTGAGTTCATAAATGGCAAGTTCCTGAGGCAAGATTCCTTACTAAGTTAGACATTCAACTTTTTCTTTACGTTTCCCCTTTTCTTTAATTTTTCTATTTCTTTTAAGTTTCCCTCTTTTTCCTTTTTAACAAAAAACAATTTAGCAAGTGTAGATAAAACAACCATTTACCCTCTTTTCTTTTCAACTAAAAATTAAATTAGCAAATGTAGATAAAAGAAACCATTTCCCTTTTTAAAATTTTAATCCTCCATTATAATTTTCACTTTAATAAATAAATTTTAATTTCTTACCCCCCTTCTTGTTACATGTTTATTTATTATTATTATTTTTTACCACATTTTCTACTTAGACCTAGGTTTTAATTTCACTAGGTTGGGCGGCATTTTCATGAGGGAAAAAATGTTTTTAAACATTACATATCACATCATTCATTTTAAGGTTGACTAGGTTTATTCAGTTACCAGTTAAAATCACGGCATGCCCTTCAGGATGCACTAGGTGCTCCAAGGGTGCAACTCTCCTATTTTCATTTTTCCTTGCGCGACATGCCCTTCAGGACGCAATACGTGCTCCACGGGCGCCACTCGCCTCTTGACTGATTTTGGTAGACATCAAAAACCCCTGGAGTCAATACTCTGCTAGGTGATCTTGTGCGAGACTAAGGGCCTCTAAGGAATAAGTCCCCTACCTTATTGTGTGTCCCTTAGAATCATCGTGAGCGACACAATCTTCCCTCATGACATCGTGGGTCTTCTCGAACTAGGTAATTGTTAACCTATAGTTCGAGCCACGATGAGAGTGCTAGTAGGCTATGGCAGGGCTACTGCCACACCTCTCCCTCAAAGTCTTTGGTTGTCCTGCATGACCCCTTTACTCCACATGTGAGTCTGGTAAGCAAGATATTGTCAGCCTGCATCCATCAATGAATCATGTCATCAATAATAATCAATCATCATAACATATAATCATATTTGCATATGTCAGATCAACAACATTCAAACCCAACAGTCCACTCCCTGACTTGATCTGGAGTCCAAGGGGTTTCATCTATGCCTCTGCATCCTCAAGGTACAAAGTCTTGGACACTCAGGAGAACCCAGTCAATAGCACCTATCTAGATTAATACAACAAAATAACATATCCTCACATCTATAATAAATCATAATAATAATCAAATGACCAATATTATAATAATCTGGATCACTTGCAAGCAAGTGTCCTCAAAGAATAAGTTTGCTCAGTGCGTGCAAGAGCGAGATGTTACATACACCCCCTCTTGGTCTAAACTTTGTCCCGAAGTTTCACAGTATATAAGTGCTGAAATAAATTGTATCACAGTATCATAAGTCTACCTATCAAACAAAAATGGAATCTACTGATGCATATCATATGCATCCTCCTAGGTCGACGAGTGCAGACTATATTTGTCCCACTAGACCTTGACCTGATATAATGTTCAACGTCGTAGCTTTCAAATGCCATGAGCACATCCTCATCTGATACCGGCAAGGAACTCATGTCAACAACATGTGTAGGATCACTAACATAATGTCTCAAAACAGAGACGCGAAAGACATCGTGCGTATTCCTCAAGAATCAGGAAAGGCTAGTCAATAGGCCATGGGCCCCTTCCTTTCCACAATCTTGAAAGGTCCCATGAACCTAGGAGAGAGTTTAGCGCCCTTTACAAATTTTATCGAACTCTTATGCAATTTCACCCGCAAGAAGACTCGATCACCAACTTCGTAACTATGGTTGACACGATGTGCATCGACATAACTCTTTTGTCGATCCTATGCTTCCTTGATCCTTTGTATTATTGTTTTCATTTGATATTCCATTTATTGGATCACTTCTAGTCCCACCAGGACTGTATCCTCAAGTTGATCCCAACTCAAAGGCATTTGACATGGTCGCCCGTAAAGAAACTCGAAAGGCACCATCTTAATGGTGCTTTGATAACTATTGTTATATGCAAATTCTACCAGTGGAAAGAATTCTTCCCAATGCTTCTATTGGTCCATCACGTACATACGCAACATGTCCTCCAAGATTTTGTTTCTTTGTTCAGTCTGCTCATCTGTATTCGGGTGATATGCAGTACTAAAGTTAAGTTGAGTTCCCAAGGCCTCTTGGAAACTAGTCCAAAATCATCCAATAAACATTGATCCTCAATCATATATAATCCTCTTAGGTATGCCATGTAGCCTCACAATCTCACTAAAGAAACTCTAGCTATGTTAGGTTCCTGATACGTCATATGTACAGAAATAAAATGATCACTCTTCGTTAGAGTGTCGACTACCATAAAAATCAAGTCGTGTCTCCTTGTTGTATGTGGCAATCCAACAATGAAATCCATCGAAATGACTTCCCATTTCGATTCCAGAATTGTTTGTGGCTATAGTAATCCTGTCGGATGTCTATGTTCAGCCTTCACCTACTGACATTCTAGACATCTAGCCACGTAGTTGGCTATGTATGACTTCATCCCTTCCAAAAGAATAAGGGTTTAAGTTCTTCCCTTATCTTCGTGACTCCTAGGTGAGCCATGTACATTTCTCTCTGAGCCTCGTTTAGGATCAAATTACTCAACTCGTTGTTGGGAGGTACGTAAATTAGACCCTTAAATCTCAATAATCCATCGTTGTCCATAGTAAATCTTTCAAATTTTGGTACCATCATTGTTTTTTGTCCGATAAAATCCTTGACCTCTTTGTAGCAATTATCGTCGCGTTGTAAAGCTAGAATATTTTCACGTAGATTCGTCTGAAGAGAAATCACTGAAAATATGTGCAGTCTCTGGCTCAACGCATCAACCACTATGTTCAATGTTCCCTTGATGTAAGTAATATCCAAATCATACTCGCTAAGAAATTTCGACCAACGTCGTTGTCGCACATTCAAGTTGCTTTGCGTAAAGATGTGTTGTAGTCCACAGTGCTCCATTTTTAGTTCAAATTTTTGTCCAATAAGGTAGTGTCTCCAAACTCTCAAGTCATAAACAATGGCTAACAACTCCAAATTGTGCATATCATAAATATCCTCATGCCTTCTCAACTTTCTCGAGATGTAAGTGATCACTCAACCATCTTGCATCAAGACTCCACCTAAGCCTTATTTGGATGCATCAGTGCATACCAAGAATTTTGCGTCCATGTCAGGGATCTTCAGTATTGGTGTGGTATTCAACAACTCCTTGAGCCTCCGAAATGCCTTCGTGCATTTCTCGTTCCAAAAAAACTTCTTGTTCTTCTTTTGCATTTTTGTAATTGGAATCGCTACCTTCGAAAAAACCTCGACGAACCGTCGGTAGTATCCCACTAAACCCATGAAGCTATGCACACACACTTTCGGGACATTCACTGACATAGGCCATTCCATAATATCCTAGACCTTTTTTAGATCCACAACACTACCTTCGTCGGACATGAAATTCCCTAAGTAGTGAATCTTCAATTGATAAAATGAGGATTTAGACAATTTCCCATACAAATTGTTCTCTTGTAGACACCATAGTACCAAGCGCAAGTGTTTGTCATGCTCCTTCATCGTCCAAGAGTAAATCAAAATATCGTCAATGAATACTTGGAAGAAATTTTCCAAGTACTTGTGGAACACCCCGTTCATCAAACTCATAAATACCCCTGGGGAATTCATCAGTCCAAATGGTAAAAAAGTAAACTCGTAATGTCCAAACCTCATCTTAAAGGCAGTCCTAGGGATGTCATACTCTTTGATCTGTAACTGGTGATACCCTGATCTCAAGCCGATCTTTAAAAGCACCATCGCACCCTTCATCTGATCAAACATATCATCAATCCTTGGAAATGGATATTGATTCTTGATCGTTTCATTTTTCAATGGACGATAGTCAATGCAGAGTCTTCACGACCCATCCTTATTTTGTACGAAGATAAAAGGCACACCCCATGGTGACACACTTGGACGTATAATTCCTAGGTACAACAACTCCTTCAGTTTCATTCTCAACTCCTGTAACTCCAAGGTCAACATCTGATAAAGCGTTCTTGTTATCGGTTCAGTCCCCTGTTTTAGGTCTATGGTAAATTCCAAGTCCCCCTCTAGAGACATCCCAGGTAACTCTTCAGGGAATATGTCCACAAACTCTCTCACCAATGGAAGGTGTTCTAGTCCTTCCTCTACTCCTTTCCCATTTAATGCAAGGATCACATAAATCTTACATCCCTTGTGCATGCTCTTCTGTAGTTGCAAATAAGAGATGAACCTCAGGGAAAATCCATGGTTCTAACCTATAATCACGCATCTATGTCCCTCATCATCGACCAAGCTCAATCATTTTGTATTACAGTTGAGTATCGGTTCATGTGATTCCAACTAGTCCATACTGATCACAATGTCATAAGATCCTAAGATCGTGATGTACAGGTTGGCCCTAGTGACAAATTCTCCCAGGTTAAGGCTACAACCCGTAACCTTTCCCCCAACCTTTTTTTTAGCTCCCAAATCCATTTCTACAAAGCTAAACTCATCATGTTTGACTGCCTTTACCTTAATTATTTTTAACGTTGCCCCATAAATGAAACTTTCTATAGCACCTGGATCTATCAAAATACTAAGGGTCTGGTCAGCAATGGTACATGACGTCTCGAGCACAGTCAAATGGTGATCTTACTAGAGGTTATTCACTGCTACATGAATATGATGGGCCTTGCCCAAATATCCCACGATAGTGGGTCCGACTGATCCATATGTTCTAGTGCTCTCCACTGGGCAGTCTCGTTGGTAATGTGGCTCCCCACATTCTAGCACACCTTCTTCGGTCCAATATTTTTGGTACCCGAAGATGATGTTAAATCTTAACATTAAGCCCCAACATGAACTTGTTGACCTTATGTTTCTCGGTAATTTGGTGTGGAGCATACCAAAGTAGCTCCAAAAATAGGCCTCATACTCAGGCACCGTACAACTTCCCTGTCACAAGGTGTTGAACTCGTTGAGTTGATGCTCAACGAATTCCTCATAAATATACCTCTCCTGGAACCGTTCCTCAAACAGTTCCCATGACATGTCTTCGATGACCATGTTCAAATGCGACAGGAGCGTCTTCCACCATAGAAGAGTTCTCCCCTTCAGTTGAAAGACCGCCATGCAGACCTTCATGTTGGAGGTTTAGTCATGAAGTGAAAAACACATTTACATATCATCCAACCATGCCTTGGTGGTTGCACTGTCTGAGGCACCAAAGAACTCGAGAAATTGACCTTCTCGATTTCGCAGTGAAAGATAACGGTACTAGCTGAGGAACGCTATGGAATCTCAGGGGTACAGGCACCTTGGCCTCATCTCAATACAGTTGGTGAATCAAGGCCTCTGACATTCCTTGGAAGGACCTTGTCTAACCATCAATATCCATTAAAACAATTGAATACAACCCAAGGAATTGTTCTTCCCCTTGGGGGTTAGACTTCGAGGGTGCAGGCACCTCTGGAGGTCTCACACCTCCTTCCACGACACCCATTGTGAACCTCTGTGGCATCCTCTCATAGATATCACCGCATGGATGTGCTATAATTTTACTTAGCGCTAGGTTATTACTCAAGGGTTTAATACAATGGAAATCATGGCGATCCATAGTCATAGGGTTGAACCCCACTCTGATACCATATGTAATGACCCCAATCATTATCACTACATGCGACGCAAAGAAAGTGAATTTTTTTTTTTAAATAAAGATGACAATCAATGACAACAATTAATCAACATGACTTGATGGAGAACAAAACTTACACATTCAGGAAATAGACAACAATGACACAACACACTTGCATGTCATGCAACTGGATGAAACATGCAATAATCAAAGACAGATAAAAATGACTACCTGCCCAACACAAGCAAGACAACATCTACAAGCTAAGGGACACCATCAACCACCCGACACAATGGCTTCGTCGGCCAGTAACTAGAAACCTCTATGGCACACAAATCCCAATGCATTAAGGTGTTACCAACTAAGAACCAACATCCACTACAACGAACGATACATCCAAATCGAGAAGCACAAGACTCCAGCCAGGTTATCGTTCGCCTCTATCCACTAGGGAGTGTGATGATCCCCTCATCAGGAATCATGCCATCACCAGGAGATAGGCGTGACAGTAACCTTGGCTCAACATAAAATATCTAGACCAACAACCAAATAAGAATCTAATGCGCTAGGAGGCCGAATTAACTGACAAGAAGACTATACCCACGCACCTAAGCAACAAGTCGACAAGATGCAAGATGACATCACTCAAATTAAATTGCACAAGCTATTAAATGACTTCACCAACAAGCCATAACCATTATCTGTTAAGGAATATGTCTAAGTGCGAAGGAGTGAACTATTATAATTGTTACTATTATCATAAATGTGACAATACATGTGACCATAATGTGAACTATGATAGGCACTTAACAAAATCAAAGTACGCTTGTCAACAGATATACACTATCCATTAAAATAAGTGAACTACTTAACATTAAAATGTGATCTATGTTTCTTATTAAATATTCAACATTGTTGTCTAAATTATTGTTGTCTAAATTAACAAGTCTCTGGATGATTCTATTGATAAACTATTAATAATTAAAACGATATAGCTAGATAAATAAACATAATTATTTGATAAATAAATATCATTGTGTAATATGATTACTGTCAAAAATATTAAAATGGTATCCATGATATTAAATCACTATCCACTAAAAGGATTAACAATATAAAGGAATGACAAGGAATAACACTATAATTCATTGTCTAAATAAAAAAGTTAATCATATATATCGTTGGCATGTAGTTCGTTGTCACATAAGTTGCTAATTAACAATATAAAGGAAATGACAAGGAATAACACTATAATCGTTGTCTAAATAAAGGAGTTAGTCATATATCATTGGCATGTAATTCACTGCCATATAATTCACTAATTAACAATATAAGGGAAATCACAGAGTTAAAAGTATCATTCTTGTCTATTTAAAAGAAATTCACAAAGTTAAAATATCATTGTTGTGCATTTAAAAGAATTTCACAGAGTTAAAATATCATTGTTGTCCATTTAAAAGAATCCGCAAAGTTAAAATATGATAATTGGTGAGTTAAATAATGGAAATGGCTGAGATAAAAACACGATATTCATCGAGTTAAAACTGGAATTCACTGATTTAAAAATATGATAATTGTTGAGATAAAAGTTGGAAATTGTTGAGTAAAAAAAATGATATCGCAAATAACGCAGATATATAAATTCACAGGCATACGATAACATAGAGATGAAGTGAATCACTCAAAAAATCGTGAGTAAGAACTGGGCGTTTATGCCATTAAAACTATGAGTAAGAACTGGTCATTTATGCCATTAAAATTGTGAGTAAGAACTGGGCATTTATGCCATTAAAATTGTCAGTAAGAACTGAGCATTTATGCCATTAAAATCGTGAGCAAGAACTGGGCATTTATGCCATAAAATCATGAGCAAGAACTGGGCATTTATTCCATTAAAATCATGAGTAAGAACTGTGTAATGTGCTAAGGAAATGCCTAGACTAAAATCGTTGTCAATGAATAAATTGTTGTCCAACAGTAAAGGCTATTTAGTAAAGATATTGTTGGGTAATATGGAAAGAATCAAATGTTGGTAAAGTTCTACTAAAACACAACATTTAAAAACCACGTTTTTTTCTGGAAAATAGAAGCACGAATTGGTGGAGAAAAATCCATCAAAACACAACACAAAAGGTATCGAATGGCAATAAAATAACAAACACAAAGTTGCAACATAAAGATACATGATATAGCCTGGTAAGATCCACCAAAACACAGTTAAAGGAGGATGAGATCATAGCCGAAAAAGTATCCATAATTTTGCTAAACATGACCCATGTTTTTGTTGAGATAATATGCCAAGAAATCGATCAAAGATGAATCACAGAGATAATCATTCGAAAGAAATGAAGAGATGAACTAAAAACACAGTTAATTTTTGGCTTTGTTTACGTGCAGGGATAATTGGAACGCAGAGGTAAATTGACGCAGATATAAATTAAATGCAGATATTAACCACCACAAGAACACTCAGAGATAATAAAACACAAGAAAACGCAGACGTAATCAATCATGAGAAATGCAGAAATAATCTTTCAAGGAAATGTCGAGGTTTTCAGAGTTTAAACGTTCAAACAAAGATGTACTCGTTCACAAGAAGGCACAAAGATTAGGAATTAATCATAAGAGAAAAACGCAAATATAAGTAAGGGTTCGATAACTGGGCGAAATTTATCCTTCACTTATTATCTGTGCACAAGAAAGCAGAGAATTTGAATCTATAGGTATTTAAACACCAGAGTGACGACCGTCAATTTGGCTCCTGGTCAACTACTTAGGCATGGACTAATAAATAAAGGGATAAGGCACATAAATTAAAACACAAATTTTTTTCATCTTAATCAATAAAAACAAATACAGAGAAGTCAATGCAATCTAAGGTTGGGATCGCCACTGGAAATCAATTCAAAATACAATGAACATAAGGGGATTACAAATACCGTAGGAAAGTAGGTGCAAGAGAGCTCATGGAAATGAAATATTCAACCAAGCATAGAAAATTAACATGTGTAAATTAAATTTCATTGCAGGTAACAACTTTAATAGGCGTACCTTAGCCAAACGCGAATTCTCCAAATTTTTTGCCCCACACGTGCTCCGTCCAATTCCCACTTTCCAATCGATGTGACCTCACTGGTACCTCCCAACCAATGCTAGGGGTACTTTTATTCCCCTGAGCCCCCCGAGCCACAAAGGGGCCATTCCCACAATACCAGAGAACAACTAGCACCCAACTTGCCTCGCAAGGTCGAGCTACCACTCGTTACTCGAGCTGGGTATCCCAACTCGCACAAGAGAAAGTTTAGTCAAGGTAAAATTAAACAACGTAACATTACGCAAAAATATGAGATCCATACTCCTCGTCCATCCTTTTTATATAGCTTTTAAGTAATTACTTTCCCAAATTCCCGTTAAATTCATTTTTCATAAATTTTAAATAGGAAAAACCTCCCCCGTACACATGTAACCCATCCCCTAGTTGCACTAGAAAATAAATTTTATTAATTAATTAAATATTCCTATTTCCCTCATCCACCTAAAAGCATTCCTAAAAACGCTCCTTGGTGTCCCAATATTCCCTTACAAAATTTAAATGACTTGCGCCTTACTTAATTCCTATTTGAGTTCATAAATAGCAAGTTCCCGAGGCAAGATTCCTTACTAAGTTAGACATTCAGATTTTTCTTTACGTTTCCCCTTTTCTTTAGGTTTCTGCTTTTCTTTAAGTTTCCTATTTCTTTTAAGTTTCCCTCTTTTTCCTTTTTAACAAAAAAACAATTTAGCAAGTGTAGATAAAACAACCATTTACCCTCTTTTCTTTTTAATTAAAATTAAATTAGCAAATGTAGATAAAAGAAACCATTTCCCTTTTTAAAATTTTAATCCTCCATTATAATTTTGACTTTAATAAATAAATTTGAATTTCTTACCCCCCCTTCTTGTTACATGTTTATTTATTATTAATTGTTTTTTACCACATGTTCTACTTAGACCTAGGTTTTAATTTCACTAGGCTAGGCGACATTTTCATTAGGGAAAAAATTGGTTTTAAATCTTACTTATCACATCATTCATTTTAAGGTTGACAAGGTTTATTCACCTACCAGTTAAAATAGTGATGTTCCCTACAGGACGCACTAGGTGCTCCAAGGGTGCCACTCACCTATTTATGTTTTCCTTGTGTGACATGCACTTCAGGATGCACTACGTGCTCCAAGGGTGCCAATCACCTCTTGACTGACTTTGGTAGACATTGAAAAACCCTGCCAGGTGATCTTGTGGGAGACTAAGGGCCTCTAAGGAACAAGGCCTCTTCCTTATTGAGCGCCATTTAGAATCATCATGAGCGACTATTACAGTCTTCCCCCGCGACATCATGGGTCTTCTCAAACTAGGTAATCGTTAACCTACAGTTTGATCCACGACGGGAGTGCTAGTAAGCTATGGAAGGTTTGTTGCCACACCTCTCCCTCAAAGTCTTTGGTTGTCCTGCTTGACCCCTCTACTCCACATGTGATTCTAGTTGACAAGCTATCATTCACCAGCATCCATCAACGAATCATGTCAGCAATAATAACCAATCATCATAACATCTAATAATGTGTGCATATGTCACATCAACAACAATCCACTCCCTAACTCAATCTAGAGTCCAAGGGGTTTCATCGATGCCTCTACATCCTCAAGGTCCAAATTCCTGCACACTCAGGAGAACCCAGTCAATAGAACCTATCTAGGTAAATACAACAAAATAACATATCCTCACATCCATAATATCTCATAATCATAATCAAACGACCAATATTATAATAATCTGGATCACTTGCAAGCAAGTGTTCTCAAAGAATAAGTTTCCTCAGTGCACGCAAGAGCGGGATGTTACACAAGATCATATTCACCAACTACTACTATATAGGTTTCTAAAGCTCCTGACAGTCAAGGAACTACCTCCCCTCTTCCCTCTTCAAAATACAACATTCTCAATTAATTGGCCAATATTAAAGTTGATGCTACCCTCCTGGACATGGTTGTCGTCCCTTAGCACAAAAAGCATCTAAATTTTTTTATGGAAGGAAAATATTCCATTGTAGCCAACCTCTCTGAAGAGTTATATGAAGAGGATTCGACTATAAATAAATTAGGTGTACATAAATTTAGACACCCTGTAAAAAAAACCCCATTTTTTATTTTTGTAAATATTATGGACAAAATAGCCCATTGTTGTCTCATTGATGGGGGTTTGGGCCCAAGTGTAATGTCAAATATTATTATGGAAGAGCTAGGCTTGTCTTGTATAAATGAAAACATCAGAAGCATGCTCTATTATAATAGTTACAACAAACGACCATAGGTGAAATCAAGGACGTGACCTTGGTTTTGTGCATGCATCCTGAAATAAGAAAAACCCTTAATATTTAGGTGGTTGATATACCAATGAGTAATTACTCGTTCATATTAGGAAGAGACTGGTAAGATTTGATGGGTGGATACCTCTCACTCGACAAGACACACTTATTTGTTCCTCAGAATGGAAAAAACATCATAGTCCTAAGGGAGGGGAGAATTTCACTTTACATAGAAAGCATCCCATAACCTAATTTGAATTATATCGATGAGGACCTAGGAGTGTATTCCATCTTCTCATATGAGGAAAAAACTACCTTGGAACAAATCGACATAGAATATGGGATGTGGCATATGCACTTTGATGGTTCATGCTCTAATGAAGGAAATAGAGCTAGTATTATCTTGTACTCTCATGTGGGTAAAATTCATAACTTTTCCATAGGTTAGAGTTTGCTTGCACAAACAATGTCACTGAATTTGAAGCATTGATGCTAGGCATTGAAAATGCCTATAATCTAGGTTGTGGTCACCTTACAATTTTTAGGGATTCCGAACTTGTTGTAAACCTTGCACGTAAGATATATTCTCCTAGAAACAAGTTAATGAAACATTACACCCAAACTATTTGGGAACTTATCTTGAACTTGATATCTTTCAAAATCACTCATGTTAAAAGGGAATTGAATTCAATGGATGACATGTTAGTTATTTTGCAGCCTCTCATACTCGACAACTTCTACCACAAAGACCTGATTGCACCTTTCAATATTTTTATCGTCCGCATATCCCTAACAATGTAGAGTCATGGCATGTATTCCCTAGTGATGAGAGCATATGTTCTTTCATCCAAAATGAACCTTATAAGCCTAAGGAAATTATATCAATGGAAGATAAAAAAATTACTAATGGCTTGAATCCTCTAGAAATTTCATCTTCATCGAGTGATGTAGGCAACAAATAAAAACATAAATAAGAGGAGACAAAAAGGGAAGTGGGTGAAACCATTTCCTTGAACATTGGAACACTAGAGTGTACAAAGAATGTTAAAATAGGTTCCCAATTTTCTGATGAAGAAAAATTGAAGTTCACTAACTTGCTTGGTGAATTTCAAAATGTTTTTTCTTGGTCTTATGAGGAAATTCATGGTTTTGATCTTGCTATTATACAACATGCCATTCCTATCAAGGAAGGCATAAAACCAGTTAGGAAAAAACAAAACCCATTAACCCTGCACTGGAATAAACTATTCGAAAGGAGTTGGAAAAACTCTTGAAGGCTAGAATAATTTTCCCTATTAAGTATTTTGAGTGGGTTTATAATTTGGTTACCATTCGGAAATAAATAGATGAGATTATACTATGCATTGATTTTCGTGCATTGAATAGGGATAGTGTTAAAGACCATTTTCCTCTCCCTAATATAGAAATTATTTTTCAACAAATTGAAGGGTCACAGATGATGTCCTTACTTGATGATTTTTTTGGTTACAATCAAATCAAGGTGAAAAGGACACATAAATATAAAACCACTTTTATTACTCGTTGGGACACTTTCACTTATGAACGTATGCCTTTTGGTTTATCTAATGTAGGTTCCACTTTTCAAAGAGCTATGAAAATATATTTTGACGATTTGATCGGAAAAATTATTCAGATTTATCTTGATGACTTAACTGTGTATTCTAAAAACTGATCAGAGAATTTCGGTCATCTTAGAAATATCCTCATGTAATGTGATGACCAAGTAAATGAAAAACGAGTGGATTACATGAGTCAAATCTTGTCATATGATGAGTTTAAATATTCTTTTATTGAAAATCATGCTTTCTCTCTTGTTAAAGCTGTTGAAAAATTCTGCACTTCATCTTAGGTAAGCATATGCTGGTAAAAGTCCCTTTACCTTCTCACAAGTTTTTACTCTCATAGAATTATCTTTCAGTAAATCTTGCACATTGGATTTCCAAGATTCAAGAGAATTATATAACCATCATGACTTCTAAAACTATCAATGGATGTGACTTAGCCCTTCACTTAGCTCAGCATGCTGAAATGAGTGAAGAAATTGATGAACAAGATAGCTCTCTATCAACATTGTTTTACATTGAAAACCAAATCTTTCATGTGTCTGAACATCCTTGGTATAAATATGTAGTGTATTACTTGAAAAATCAAAGATTTTCAGATAACTTAGACACTCATCAAAGAATAAGGCTCCACCTCGAATCTGCTAGATACGTCATTATAGGAGACTTCTTGTTTAGGAGATTTGTCGATGGTATGTTACTTCATTGTGTGAACAATGAGGAAGCACATAAATTGTTGCAAGAGACTCATGGATATTCAAATTATGTTATTCATGTAGGAGGTCACTTTTCTTCTAAAACCATTTCTTTTAATATTATCAGGAAAGGGTACTATTAGCCTTCAATATTTCATGATTCTTATATTTTTTCAAGATCTTGTGACAATTGCCATAAGTTTGATAGGAAAGAACGTATTTCTGCTATGCCTTTACAACCCGTCCTCCCTAACTTTTCTTGTTCAAAATGGGGTTTAGACTTTATTGGCCCTATTAATCCTCCATCTTCAGCAGGGCAAGTTTTTATCTTGATAACTACAAACTATTTTATGAAATGGACTGAATTTTTCCTCTTAAGCATTCGCAGGATGAGCAAGTGATTTCTTTTCTTGAAACCAATATTTTTTCCAGATTTTTTATTCCTTTGGAAATTTTTATAGACAATGGTCCCACCTTTATTTCTGCTAACATGACCCAATTTTTAGCCAAATTGGGGGTTAAACATTTTACCTCACCATATTATTATCCCCAAGGAAATGGGCAGGCCGAGTCTATAAACAAGAATCTAGTTAGAATTATCAAGAGTCTCATTGAAGATAAGCCTTGTCAATGGCATGATCTCCTCACATATTCCCCTTGGGAAGATTGCACTACCACCAAGGTGAACTTGGTGCACTCCTTTCCAACTTGTTTATGGTCAAGAAGCCATTTTGCCTACTGAGCTAAAACTTTCCTCCCTAAGGTTAATGCTACAAGTTGAAGAATTAAATTATTCTGATGTTTCTCAAATAATGAATGCACTTTTTTCTTTAGAGGAGCAAAGGACGTTTTCCTTGGATAATATAAAGAGAATAAAACAAACTGTTAAAAGATATTTGTCCTTGACGCAAATTCTTACATCCTAAAGGACTTACAAGAACGTTTTTTTTCCTATGGCACTAAATATTCACACTTAAAAAACTATGTGGAACCAACTTTAAATTTTTAACGATGTATGGAATGTTTTATGTATTATAGTTTGTTTTATTTGCTTCGATTTTACATTTATGTTATTTCAATTCTGCTTATTTCAATTCTGTTGTTTCATTTATGCTATGTCATTTCTTGTTATTTTGTTTCTTTTTTACTTCATTTCTTTTCAAAATAAAATGTTGGATCAATTTTGCCACAACGATGCTATTTTACAAAGTATTGTTAATCAATAACAATCAGGTTACACAACTTTCATGATGTTCCCATTGAAATCATAATTGAAATTGTTATCTTCTTCAATTGTTGTTTTATAAGATAGTTGGTTTTATCCCCTTTCTGATGTCCTTTTCTTCCATCCGCTTCAAGATTCAAAAAAGAATTCTCCTTGAAGTGAAGAGCGATTTAATATGATTAATCAAATGATTATGCTTACAGGGATAAACCCCCTCATACTTAACACTTTACATGAGTTATTCCCAAAATCCTGGTTATTTTTCCCTTAAATCCGATCACTTCCCCTTGTTGCATAATCATTATGATGTATATCTTCTTGATCTTATGTTTAATGGTCTGTGAAACCATATATTATGATTTCTTAATCTGTTGGAAACATATTTCCCTATGGAGTCACCAGTTTGTTGACGATTAAAATCACAACGATGAATTCCTCCCACAAAGGATTGCTAAAACACTATTATTTATTTATGATGATAATATTTTACTAGTAGGTGGGACCCCCTTGTAGAATAGAGGCGCAAATATAGACATGTTACGCTCATATGGTGTTGTTTTTATGATGTTTCTTACAAAGTCATATACTTTGATGATGCGGTCTTTCTTTCATTTGATATGATAGATGGGTGGTTGATGCATTGTTGCTAAATGTTGTTGATATTTACTTGCGATACAGGGCAGTTCTATGGTTATGAGAATCAAATTGTTTACAGGTGCTATGCTATGTTATGTTATAACATTGATTACTAATCCATATACGATTTATACAAAGGATAATAAAATGGGAGCTTGATCAAAACAAAAAACAAAGGAACTAAGGATAAGTCCTAAGGCCATGATAAAATATTACATACAAACTTTAAATGAATATATGAATTGATACAAGTGGTGGACCTAGTTGTTATACTATTCGCTTTGTTAAAGAGTATATATGGAGGCACATATGGTAATGTTAATATGTAATTATCATTGAAGTTATGAAATAAGGTTAATTCATACTTATGATATGTCTTGGGTGGCGCACTATACAATTGATATGGTATCAAATCTATACAAAGGATATTCCATTGAATTTTAGATTCGATATGGTTTGATTTTAATGGTGGATGTTATGTTAATGGGATGGCTTGTACATGGAATTGAATAGGGCCAGGTGAGGAAGCGATGTGAATTTAATGCACCTCACTCCAAACCTCCCTTGAGCTCATCACCCTAGCATAGATGCATTGTTGCTCTGTTGGTTGTGGAAGCTCCACAATTTCAAGATTTGAAGGGGAAAACTCAACCAGTTCATCATTGAAGCGATTTTCTCACAGGTATGTCTCTTAGCTTTCCATCCATGATGGACTCTCTGTATTATGAATAAAATGGTGTCTCATGATTGCACGGGTTCTGTGTTTTCTTGAGTTTTTGACTGAGTATCAATATTTTGTTCTGGGTTCTCTGTGATTACTATGAAATGTTGGCATTTGTAAGCAAAGTAATGGGTGTTATAGATTATAAAGTTTGTGCATTGGTTATTTACTTGGTCAGCTTGGTTTTTTATGATGGTTCTCTGTGAAATAATGGTAACATTGGTGCAATGGGTTCTTATTTTTATGGTTGAGGGGTTTTAACCACCATTCTGTGTATCAGTTTTTTTCAACTCTTTTTCCCTCTCGATCATTGTTATGATTATTTATGCAAGTTGCAATGTAGCAATCAACAATGGTGTGGTTGTTTTTTCTAAGCCCTAAGATATTGTTTGATGACTCATTCTTGACTGTCATTTCAATGAAATATTTCCATAGTCCAATCTTGGTTGGCCCAAAATGTTTAATAGATTCCTGTGTATGTATCGAGTTGATACGAGTTGCGTCCTGACATTATTTTCACAAAGCATTTTCACACTCTCCCTCTCATCTATGCTATAATAATGACTGTTATGTTGCATGGCCTCACTATCAATTGTTTTTGAAAGTTATCAACCTCCCGGGTGTTGGAAGGAAACATGGTCTCTCTTTGTTTTCAAGTACCCTTCATTGTTAAATTAACCCTCTTCCTCTCCGCAAGAAAAGTTTTAGAGGCATCTGTGAGTGCCTGGGTTGTTTAGCTTGAATTTCCTTATTCTCCACTCGGGCATTCTCTTATGGTTTTGTCAAGATCTTGGGGTCATAAGTTAAAGGAAGTTGGTGTTTTTAAAGAGCATGACTCTCTATTTTTTTCAATATTACATTGTTTCCTGTGGTTGTTTCTCGGTGGTAAATTCTTAAGGATATAAAAGACCATGAGCTCTCTATGTTTTTTAAAGACAAGTAGAATTTTGTTGCCTCTCTGCATTTAATTTCTAAAGAGCCCGACTTGGAGTCTGACTTGCTTATACCTTCCTTGGGCACCTCCTGGGTTTTTTCAAGATTTTGGGTTTAATGATTGTGGAAATTTTAAAGGGACGAGCTCCCTCGCTTCAAAAACTATCTCTTGGTTGAATCTATGTGTGTCCTCTCTGTGATGAATTCATTTGAACAGAAAAGAAAATTATGGTTACCTACTGCCTAAGAACCACCCTTATAGTCGATTATGGTATTTATTATTGTCTTTAATCCTAGCATGATCGTGATTGCATTTTAGTTAATAAGGCACCTGTGTGAGTGATTATTTCACCAAGCACGATCATGATTTTGTCAAAGTTTAAAAGAGATACCTATGTGGCAATATCATTTTGTTCTCTTCATACATCATATGGTTCTATGGGTCATTCCTTTTAAAATGAAGTCTGTATATATTGATGCACACAGAGATCAAGCTCAGGGTTACATTTTTTTGGTTGACTATTGTTGTCGATTCAAGATTGTCATTTGTATTGTTGAAGACTTGTGTGTATGATAGAATCATAAAATGTTCTTTGGTTCTGTCCAGATTTAAAAGGAACCTATGTGTGTTTAAATCAAGCCTGATTTTTGTTAGGGGACAATAACTATTGATTGTTTATCTTGGGTGTATTATTGTTTGATTTCCAAGGATGAATGTTGGACAGAGATAACAGGGATCACTGTGCTAATTTTGTTTATTTTAAAAATAAGAGATCAGCGTTAGCACATGCAATAATGTGGAATTGGAAATATTTGCATAGTCATTATATAAATGCACATATTGGTATAAATGGAAGATTTCTAGGAAATTAAATTGTTTTATTGAGACAACAAGCAGTTTGTATGCAATTGAAAAACAATGAATGTTTTGGTCTTGGAAGTGGATGCTTTTTGGATTGAATTTAAAAAAAGTTGTGATAGTTAATTTTATTTATTTATTTTATTAATAATATCCATTAATTCCCTCTCATTTTCTCACTTTTTTTGCTCATTATAAATCACCTTATGATCCCCAATTCATTTTTCACGCCATGTTCACTAAAATTAAATTAAAACTTTCTATGGCAATGATAAAAAAAATGACATAGAGATAGATGGCAGCTGATATGTTTTGGTATTTTTGCATAGTCAGTTATTTATTGAATTGTCGAGCAATAATCATGTTCTTACTCCCTGCCATGATATCACTTTTTCATTGAATACAATCCCCTTAGATATCCTATGAACCCTTTTTCACCCCCTGCTCATTTGACAATTATTAAATAAATCTTATGGATTGGATTGCATGGGTCTGATGTTGATTGTTGAGCCAAACTTTGTTTCATATTAAGAGAATGTCATGTATGGTATGTTAAGAGCTAGTTGCTAATAGTTGTTTCATACAGGATGAGCTTCTTCAACAGAGGAAGTCATGGTCAAAACAATAGGGGAAGAGGAAACTGAAATAGAGGGCCTAGAAGGCCTAGATTCTCAATAAATTTCGATGTCGATCCTCAAAAGTTAAACCATCTCTTTCAAGTTGGATTTTTCAATTGGATTGGACAAAGGATAGTCCATCCTAGACTAGAGAGGCCTTCCTTCCAAACCCAACATGTTCCTGGTATCCCTGTGCCTCCTCATGTATCTTTGCAACATGAAGTTCCCAAGAATGATGGATGGCATGAGATTTTTCACCCAACAGTCTCCCACCATCATGGTTGGAAAAGTTTGTCACTACCCCCTTCTCCTCCACCTGTTAACCCAAATGTTCAGATTTCCCCTGCATACTCACCTGTACAGTCCTCCCACACAAGATAAATACTCAAAACCGAGGCCCACCATATGAATGACAAAGGAAAATATGTTGTTGCTCCCTCCTCCCCTTCAAGTGACTCAACCAAGTCAGTGTCTTCCCGTTTTCACTTGAGGGGTGAATTTTCCCATGTCATTAGTGATATCAAACCTCAAGGTTCTACCCAACCTAAGGATAATTCAGGGAAGTCAAAATGGGATAGAAACAACAAGGAAAAATTGTCTCTCAAAGTGGTATATATGGTTTTTGATTATGTGTTATTATTGATTTATTGAGGACAATGGACTACTGAAATTTTTGGACAACAAACTATTTTTGGATATTGTGGATATTTACATGTTTGGATATAATTTGAAATATCTCTGATATTTAAATTTCAAATTATGGGAAATGATTATGGGAGCCACAAGGAGGCATGTGTTTGATTGATTGTCTTATTATGCTTATTTTTGTTAAGGAATAAAAGGGAGTCACACGGGGTCCCACCTACTAGTTATTATTTAATAAAAAAAACCCTTAATTATTATTATTCCCCTAAACTAAAGATTAGCTAAGTTTTAGTTAACTTCACTAAATGAGGTAGTTGAACTACTTCAACTAATTTGGAATGCATAAAAGCCAAATGAGAAGGAAGAAAAAGGGGATAATAGGAGGAGAAAGCATACTAAGGTTCGCTCTTCAGTTTTATTGAGATAGTTCAATTTTCATTCATTTTTCAATTCATTAAAAGCCTAATTCTCTTTTATGACAACAGGTTCTTATTGTAGACAACAAGGTTCAAATCTGAGCCATATCATTCAGATGCTTGTTTCAAAGGTGTTGATCTATCTTTGATAGTCTGTGTAGACTTTTATGTTTATGAATTAAGTTCCATCATTGATAAAGGATATTGTGCAGAGTCAAGTGGGCATCAATCTTTGGCAAGATGATCCACATTTTAAAGTTCAATTTTTACTTCTTGTCAGAGTCCTTTTGTATGGTTTTCATCGGGAATATCTAAGTTTGACCTTGGTCCATGCCCCCACAAGGATTTTTGTAAAGAGAACGATTCTTTTGATTTCTTGGAATGAAATAAAGCGATTTCTATTATGTCTCATCTATATTAATATGTGACTTAGTATTTTTTATTTTGATCTCCACATTTACTTTTTGCAATCTGTTACATTCAAAAAATTATATAAAAATGTTATATTTTGAAGAAATCTGTGATTTACAAAAATCATCCTAAACCCTTGTTATTAGTACTTGTGGATTGGGATACACTTTTTGAGGCTATAAACATAGAGTAATATTCCCAGCTATCTTGCCTTAGCCAAGAAATATTCGAAAATGATTGAGTAAGATAAATTCATATATTTTCCTCAACACACTGCACTACTCTGATGACAATAATGGAGGTAATACCCTCACAACTATATGACTGATCCTTGAAGGTATTTTTGTTGTCTCCATGTATACACTAGGTCCTTTTTATAAGAACACTAACACCTGGACTTACCATTCCTTTTTGAACAATTCTTCCCATACAATACTTACTTTTCTATACCTTGGTATCCTCCAAAGTGAATAGCCCTTCATATTTCATCCACTAATGGTATACTCTTACCCCAAGATTCCACTAATCATTCTGATTTGTAGGAGTGGATATCTTGTAGTGGATTCCCAAGCCTTCATGGATGCACCTAGACCCATACCTTAACATTCTTCAATCTTTACCTTTGATCATCTTGTGAGTTATTCTTGACATAACATTCAGTGCTTCAATTTCCTCTGTTCATTCTTGATACTAGTTTCAGACTCTCTCATATTCTATAAAATCATACGTCCATATTCCCATTATTTTCATCTCCATATGAACCTATGATGTATGCATTTTCATTTATTGCATATGGTTTTCCGACCTAGTATCCCCATCTAATATCCATAATTTTCATTTGAATTCTTTTTCCAATTCATAGTTCCATGGAAAGTCTTCTATATTACTCACTGAGTATAGACATCTTTAGCTGATACTTTCCTCAAGAAATCATTCCACATTTTGAATAATTGGCCCTACCTTGTTCCTCATACCTGAAGATACCAATTTTCTATAGACAATTTTATATGATGTATCATCAACCTTAATATTTTCATGTAGTACGTTTATTATATAAGATAACAATTCTAAAAATTCTAGTTAATGCAAGAATACAACAACAGTTGTTAGTTAAGCCACAATACACCATTTTGGTAACATATATATAATTTTTCTCCTTCATGGTTACCAAAATTCTTATTTCTGACTTCCTATGATTTATGTTTCTCATTTCACAATTCTAGGTGATTACATGGACTCCTTGGTCCACTACCTTTCCAATGACTTCTTTGTTGTTCAATTATGAGTTTTGAGCCAAACGTTATAGTCATTTGATTATTACCCAAAAAATCCTTTTGTTCACCATTCAACCAGGTGCAATTCCTATGCATATTTTCATATGTTCCTTTAGAAATTTGAGAGGATATAATTTAGATTCCTTCATAAACATATTCTGGACACTCTGTCCAATTTTCACCCTCATATGAGCTTTAGGCTGTTTAATACAACCTGTTGAAGTTTTATGCCAATTAATATGTTTTGCCCATAATGCTACATGAATGTTATATTCCCTATTATACATTTTAATGTGCCCATAATTTAATTTAGCTCCATCATTTTTTTCTATGGCTCAATACATTTCCATAGACTTCTCTTGTGCCTCAATCTGATTCCGACGTAGGAAGTTATGGCCCTTGGAAATTAATTGGGTCTTAAAATTTGCCCTCCATTGTTCGGGCTTTAAATCACTCATCCTAACTTTGTTTAAAGAATGGGATACACTGTTAGAAAGATATCGTCCATATATTTCATTTAATCTAAAAATAATTATGCCCTAGGAGCATTATTTTCGAGTAGAGAAAAACATTTTTTAGGGCCTTAAATATGCCCTGCAAAAACGTAACCTGGAAAAAAACTGAAACTTTCCAGTAATTTTTAATCCTTTATGATAATTTTAAATAAACCCCATTGGATAGAATTCTAGTGTGGCCTCCTAGTACACCTAAAACCCCTGCACAAATGTCATGTTATCTCTCGGCCACTCCTGGACTTGCTCTATCGACTCTTACTTCCTTCTTTCCTTCTCTTTCATTTATCTCTCAACATGCTTACCTTGCCTTTTAGTCCTACTATCGAGTTGCCATGTGGCGGTATTTTATTGGGTCACAAGGATGGGAGAATCCCATCCCACACCCATACTTCCCTCATGTGATTTTTTCATTCCATTTTAATCCAACAGTCATCGTGCAAAGGTTGTCAATGGTGATCAACATATCACATCGCATTATGCCCCCCCCCCCCCCCCCCCCCCGACCTGCCGACCGTTAACCGAGGGGGGTAAGGGCCAAAAAACTCAACTAAGATTAAGGCCTCAGTAATGTGGCACACTTTGGCACATTGAAGACCCCATGGAATGTTTTTAACTTAACCACCCCATACCCCCAACAATCAATGCAAGGTTGACACGTGTCCTACGCTCAAGGTTCTGTCGAGTAGGATAACACTTCCTTCGTGGCACCATTTCTCATGCCACCTCACACTTGCCATTTCCATTGTGTACCTAACACCATGGAAATACATGTCACCACACTTCCACGTCAACTGACACATACCCTCCACGTCAAGATGACGTCATGGTACAGAAAAATACCCAAATTTTCCAACTTTTCTAAAATTTCCAATTTTTCTGAAATGCCCAAAATTGCTCAATTTAGAAATTATTTTTGGGCCCACCATTACATCCCGATAATTAAACTTCACACGAGCAATTTTGGCCCTGCGTATACCAAATTAACATTTCCACATAAAATTTGACACTTTTTTTGTCGAATTTCTCCATAATTCCTCCACCGAAATTGGGAATTTAGCTCACTGTCACTCGATTATACAAAGGCACACTGCAATCTACAATTCTACCTTGGTACCTATAATTCGAATTTTCTACATCAAAATCTCCACTAATTACATTAAAAAAATGGGTTTTTTTCCCCAATTTCGCTCAATTTCCAGCATGGTACTCTGCAAATGCATAATTTTGACCAATTTCATCCAAATAATTGCCCATTCATCCTCTGTAAAAAACTATTTATTGTGTGCATGGCCAATTGACATTCCTGGTACGATTTCTCCCAAATTCCTCCACGAAATGGAAATTTTATTTCACCAACCACCCTCAAACTGCCATGGATTTCCTGTAACTTCAAATTTGACCAATTCCATGTTTGATTTTTCTTAGATAGGGATTAAAAAATTAAGAATATCTAAAATCCATGGACTAAATTTCTCGAATTATCCATGAATTTAACAACAAAAATTGGGGTTTTTTCCCATTTTCACCCAACTGCTTCTGATTTCACCATGACAACACTGTAACTCAAAATTTGACCATCCACAGACCCAAATTTTCTCAGACTACAATTAAAATTTGGGAATTTCTATTCCCTTGTTAATTTTCCCCAACCTGCTTATGAAATTCCTCTTAATTTCACTATAAAAATTTTGTCAAATAATTTGCAAACAAACTCTTCTTGACATTATGTCAAACAATTTGCTTGCAAACTCTGTAATTCAACTTATGTGTTCTTCTAAATGGCCCATGGAGGATCAATGTTGAAAATTGGGCTATGATACCACTTTGTAATGTCCCCATTACCAACAACTCAAAAAAATCACTCTCATACCACTTTGTAACATCCCCAACTCCTTGTTGGGCAATGCCACACCAAATTCCAAATCCTGATACCATTAAAATTATTGATATGTTTTTCATATGAACAAAGTTAAATGGAATAATAACATCATACAAAAATAATAATTCATACATATAAATAACAAAAATTCTATTACAGAACATCATAATTCATGACACAACATTTACACAAACGCATAAAGACACTTATCTTTAGTGGATTAAACACAACTTGCATGCAAAACATCCATGTTCCTCCCAACCATAGACCACAATGCTCATAATATCAACAGTGGATCACCCATGAGATGGGGATAAACTCTACTCGGGAAAAGAAAGTTCTAATCCAATCTAAGGTATGTCAATCAACAACAATTCTCAGATTCAAGTGCCAACTCTAGTATCCATCCTACAGTCCCTCATCCCCCACATGCATGTCCCACCCCAGAAAATGTTCCCCTTCTCTTCTAAACAATACTTCGGCTTACCCACTTCCCTTATGGGGCTTCAACAACAAGCTAAATAGGGAGTCTCAGAGCCTTGTAGATATAGCTAGGCACCTTGGGAATTAATTCCCCAAAATTCTCTCGCCTAGAGAGAATTCTTATGGGCTTGGAAACTTTCCTCTTTGACCACGGGCTTGACAACCCACCTCTTCAACATACGGGATTGAAAACCCGCTTCTTCAGTCTGTTTCTCCCAAAAAATGCTCCAAGTCATTCCTAACACAACTACAACTGCACAGTATGATCCTTTGGTACAAAGAATGGAAATCATGGAATAATCATCCCCGAATGATAGAAAATACACCCCATATCCCTCTTATATATGCATGTGTCTTTTATAACACATGTCACTCAAGGAACACCCTTGTCCCCACTTTAGAAACTTTAGGATATATTAATATCCATACTTTGGCTTTAAGGAATATTAATATAATATTGCATTGGGATTAATCCCCCTTATCTTAGCTCTTTCCTTGACTCTTAGCCCCCTTTCCCTTTCTAGTGGATTTTATCCCCCCATATCTCTTGTTTGGTCTGTCTGCAACAACGATATATTTTATTAATGATATGAGTGTTTACATATTATAATAATAGGCTCACTGGCCTTTAACATCTAGGCTCTCCAGCCTAATAATCACATTGTTGGATTTAATTCACACACAACTAGGATTTTTTTTTCCTAAGGTTTTTTCTTGTTTATTAGTCATAATTATTCATTATCTAGTCTCCTATATTTTAGGGGAGAATATTCCACTTGGAGAATATTCTCTTCTAGTTCACACTTCAATTTGACTAGTTGAGTTGAGTTTAGATGTTGCATTAGTTTTATCCCCATGCAACATTGGGATCATCACCATGCTAATTCTAGATTTCCATGGGATCATCACCAAATTGTCACATTACCCTTGATTCCCCAAGTTAACTCCTCACTACTCTCTGTTCAGTCAGTTAATTGAAGACTAGTTGACTAGTTAACTCAACTAGGTGGCAATTCACTCCTATAACTACCCGAGAGACTAGACTAGGTGGCGGTTCACTCCCATAACTGCTGGTGTGTGCCCAGATCACTCTAGAACACCACTATGGTGCATTTTTTCTCCCCCAGTGCACACTCATCAAGTTATACAGAGTATATCACAGGTAAATTATTCATTATTCAGAACAATTAATGAGAATTCTTTCATTCTTTCTCTCCTTCTTCTTCTTTCTCCAATTCTCTCTGCAAATGTGTGTATTATTGTTTAGTTAAATCTATTATGTGAAGTTTCAACACATTTACATGGTATCATATCTGACGGACTGCTAAGAAAAATCTACACCAAACTTTTTTGCAAGTACAAAAGATTGAAGACAGTAGAAAGATGTATTTCCAAAAAGAATTCATTCTTACACCTTACAACTATTTTGCATGGAAGGAGAAAATAGCCATACATCTCTAAACCATAGGGTTGTACAAGTTAACCTTGAATACAGATATAGAACCGACATCATCCATAGAAAAATCCAAGTACTTAAAACGCATGGATGAGGCACTCGGAACAATTTGCAGTCTTATTTCTCCTGATCTCCTTTTTCACATATCTTCCTGTAAGAATCCCAATGAAGCCTGGAACACCTTGGAAGGGATCTTTGTAAAACATGATGAGATGAGAGGACACATGTTGGAGGTGGAGATTCTCACATTGGATCCAAAAATCTTCGACAATATCCAATATTTATTTATAAAATTCAAGGATTTACTGTCACAACTCAAAGCTTGCAGGGTTGATAAATTGAAGGAGGAGAAAAAAATGGTTCTCACCATTCTCTCCAAGCTTGGTCCTGAATTATCTGTATTCATATCCACATTCCATTCTGTCAAATTTGCCTCCGAGGCCACCTGGAAGTTTCCTTCTCTTGAGGACTTTATTGAATCCCTGACGCAAGAGAAAACCAAGGTCATAAACATGGGAACAATCAAAGGCCCAAGGGCGCATGCACTCACTGTGCATGATGGAAGCCAAAAATATAAGAAATATAAAGATAAATATAAATGGAAATATCATGCACATCCGAAGAAGGAAGGGTACACAAAACCCTTCATTGATGCCTTTGGATCCAAAGGGGAAAATGGAAGAAAAGGGGAGAAGTGAACATAATGTCACAAAGGATTCCATTCAGAATCCACATGCATGCAAAAAAAATAGATCTAATGTCTAAAATAATTCAGAAAAACAACCTTGGAGGTCGTATCCCCCAGCGTGCCAAGAAGAAGAAGCTAGAAGATTAGAATTCCAAGAAAGGCAATTCTAACCATGCCTTGATTGGCATCAACTCCTCTCCTGATGCTTGGATCATTGATTCAGGAGCATCAAATCACATGGCTGCCTCAAAATCAGTATATTATTCTTTGGATGCATGCAAAGGTCCTCCTATTCTGATGGGGGACAACTCTTATGTCAAAGTCACTGAAGAAGGAAGGATTGAACTCACCAACGGAAGCTTCGAGAATGTGTTGCACATTCCCAAACTTTCTGTTAACCTTCTCTCCATGTATCAGATGAAGAATTACAGCACCAAAAATAAATTCATAGTCACACCAAATTCTGTGGACATCTACGACATGAAAACCAACTCCAGGGTTGCTACCGGTGAGGTAAATCGTGAGTCTATATTGTATACATTTTCTAAAATCATTGAACCCAATTCTGCTTTACTGCTTACTCATGCTGATGAAAATAGTAGGATATGGCACAAAAGGTTTGCACATTTGAATTTCAGATACATGAAAAAACTTAGCAAGAAAATATTGGTTGATGGTCTACCAAACATCCATTTCTCCAAGGGAATGTGTGAGGAATGTGTGAGGAATGTGTTCTTGGGAAACACCCTCAAGATAAATTCAACAAACGAAAGTATCAGAGAGCTTATGCACCTTTAGATGTGATCCGCAGTGACCTTATGGGTCCTTTTCCACATCCATCGATCAACAAAGCGAGGTTTATTCTCATTTTTTTTTATGATTTCTCATGTTTTACATGGATCTACTTTCTCAGGCAAAAAACTAAGGTCTTTCAACACCTCAAAGATTTCAAAGCCTTGGTTGAGACACAGTCCGGAAAGAAGATCAAAGTCCTTCGAACTGATAATGGGGGAGTGTATGTAAATCATGATATCCATAATCTTTTCCATGAAGCAAGGATTTAGTTGCAACACACAGTTCCCTATACTCCGCAGCAAAACGAAGTTGTTGAGCAGAAAAACAGATCTCTAAAGGAGATGGCTTGGAGTGGCCTCAAAATGGAAGTGACCTACTTTCACATTTTCGTTTCACATGCATGGGCCAAGATTCCCTCTGAAAAGAGGAAGGCACTTGATCCACAGAGAACTAAGTGCACTTTTGTTGGATACCCCGACGATTTGAAGGGATATCGGATTATTGATATTTCCTCCAACCAACTCATCATTGAGCATAGTGTCCAATTAGATGAAAGTGTCTCACATGCACTTTAGCAGCCACATGCAGGAACCTTCATTCTTCCACCTTTCTGAGATGATGAGCATGAACATGACGAATATTCTTTAGATGAGAGTTCTAATTCAAAGGACTCAGATGATTTAGATTCAGAGTCAGTACATTTAGATGCAGATTCAGAGCATCCATATGCAGTTGCAAAGCCAGAGTAGAGGCCCAAGTGGGCACATACTACTCTTCAGGATGCAGGGGATATCGTTCTTGATCCAGACGATACTAGGAGGATTCGATATGATTTCAAGGAGCCTCATGTTGCACTCACTTCCACTAAACCATTGCCCTCCAGGCATATTTTCTTGGTTCAGTCTTTAGATCCACAGTCTTATGGTGAGGCTTCTGGAAATCCCTTTTGAGAATCCGCCATGCAGGAGGAGTACAAATCCCTCCTCGAGAACTAGAATTGGGATTCAGTTCCCCTTCCTTCTGGGAGGAAACTTGTCATATGCATATAGGTCTACAGAAAAAGAGCACAATAGATGGACATATTAGCAGATACAAAGACAGGTTTGTTGCCAAAGGCTTTCAACAGTTGCATGGTATTGACTATGATGAGACATTCACTCCAGTAGCAAAGATGAATTCCATACGATTGACACTTACCACTGTGACAACCAAGGGATGGGAAGTTCATCAAATGGAAGTGAAGAGTTCATTTATTCACGATGATCTCTCTAAGGAGATCTATATGGAGCAGCCCCAAGGATTTATGCAGGACTCATCTTTGGTCTGTCAACTGAAGAAGTCACTTTATGGCCTCAAGCAGGCTCCAAGGGCATGGTACACCAAGATGAATTCCTACCTATTTTCATAGAACTTTGTACATTGTAAATCAGACTTGAATGTATACATGCTTAGGATGGTTGATTACCCTCTACTTTTAGTTCTGTATGTTGATTATTTGTTGATCATCGGGTGATCAACTTCAACGATTGTTGCAGTCAAGAGGATTCTACATGAAAGGTTTTTTATTATGGACATGGGTCCACTACACTTATTCCTTGGACTCGAGATCAGTCAGGATGCATCAGGAATCAAACTATCTCAGACCAAGTATGCACGAGATCTCCTTGAGAGATTTCACATGATAGACTGCAAGTCTACTCCAAATCATTTTCTATCAGGAGTCAAACTTGAGGATGGTGGGGAGACTCCACTAGTTGACAACACACTGTACAGAAAAATAGTGGGGATCTTGTTGTATCTCACACACTCCAGACCAGACCTCTCATATGCAGTTGGTGCAGTTTCCAGGTTCATGCAGGAGGCGCATGAGCTACATTGGAAAGATGCAAAGCATATCCTTTGATATGTATAGGGCACCATCACCTTTTGTATTCATTATGAAACATACTCTACATTAGATCTCGTCGGGTTTACTGATTTTGACTGGGCTGGTGATATCATTGATCGTAAGTCCATATCTGGTTACTCACTTAGTCTTGGTTTTGGGCTTATCTATTAGTCGAGAAAGAAGCAAGCTACCATTGCTCTATCTTCAGCCAAGGCAGAGTACAAAGGGGTTGTTAACATAACCATTCAGGCTATGTGGCTACAACATTTTCTCATTGATTTGGGAATTTAGTTTCATCGACCGATCATCATATGGTGTGACAACCAAAGCACTCTGAAGTTTTGCAGCAATCCAATTCATAGGTAGTGGACGAAGCACATCGAGATCCACATGCACTTCATCAGGGACTTAGTACATGAGGGGATCATCGACCTACATTTTTTTCCTTCAGTAGAACAAACGACAAACATCTTCACCAAGACCTTCACTGAGCAGAAGTTCCATTCTCTGCGAAGTCATCTTGGAGTGAAGGACACAGTTTCCTAGAAGCTATAGTTCTTTTTGTTGGCAAATATTTAACAGAAAGTGTTTGGCATAAGTACAGGAAAAATGTACAGATGATTGTTGGCATGTTTTATAGGGCATGAGTACAGGAAGAATGTACAGAGGATTGTTGGCATGTTTTACAGGTAGCGTATGCTTTTCATTGATGGAAAGTACAGTAGTGGTGATGACTTGAGTACAACAACGATGATCATCGGTGCAGTAATAATCAGGGAAAAGCAACAACCATGTTCATTGGATCCCTTCCTGAATTCCCGATGACCATCAGATCTGAATAAGAGCATGCTGAAGAGGTAGGCCCATAAGGTTTGAGAAGCATTTATGTTCATTGGATCCCCTTCAAATTCCCGATAGAATGAGGGTCATCAGATCTAAATGTAAACAAGAAGAGCGCACTGAAGAGGAGGACAGATATCAGACGTTAGATCCAAGCGCAGGACTCGACCATCCTTGGATCAAGGAGAACCTGCATGCTCTTTAAAGTAAAAGGAGAAGTGGGCATACAAAATTATGAAATAAGGAGGACCGTCCATTTACGGGTAGGACATGTGGGGATAGATCATCAGTTCGCTGACTAGAGAGTCAAAGGAACGATGTTCCCTAACCTCTCGAAATCGCGATATGTGAAATCATGATTTAATCTGAACCGTCAGATTAAGGTTGAATCTAGACCATTGATTCCAATCTATGTTGGAGTTTCGGGGATCGAGAGTTGGAGATGTCAAGTAATATCATCCACAGGAATCCTGATTTCGTGATATGAAAAATCACGACTTAATCACAGCCATTGAATCAAGATCAGATCTGGATCGTTGTTCCAACTCCATATCGGAGTTTTGCGAATCACGACATGGAGAGACAGAAAACAATGCAACAAGAATGCCAAAATCGCGATTCAATCGCATCCATTGAATCAAGATCAGATCTGGACCGTTGATCCAACTCCATATCGGAGTTTCGTGAATCGCGACATGGAGAGGGAAAAGAAACAATGCAACAAGAATTTTGAAATTGCAATATGCGAAATCACGATTTAATCACAGCCATTGAATCAAGATTGAATCTGGACCATTGATCCAAGTCCATTTCGGTGTTTCGAGGATCAAGTTTTGGAGATGTCAAAGAATATTAACATCAAGAAACCCGATATCGCGATATGCCAAATCGCGACGTAATTGCAACCGTCATATCAAGATGTGATGTGGACTGTTGATGTGACTCCATTACGGAGTTTTGTGGATCGGGACTTTTGACAAAAACACAGAACATCAAGAGTGTCGAAATCGCGGAATGATCTAAACCGTCAGATCAAGTGTTGATCGGAGGGTTATTGTTCTCTCTCACAGTTAACTCCTCAGTTTCGAATATGTTAGCGAAACGGACTCGTGATTGTCGATTAGTTGGCATTTCAGTTGCTCAGACAGTTGGCTTCCTTTTGCCTAAGGAGTTGGCAAGTTGAACTGTCGTGGGTGCGTATAAAATAAAATGAGACAGACGGCGTGTGGTTGGGGGTTCTGCATGAGAAATGAATAAAACAGTAAGAAAGGGAAAATCAGAGTGCGTAGAGAGAGATGCAGTATATGCATAGTGTGAGATGAAACTCAGGGAAGAGTAACTAATCATGAAGAAAACTTGAAGCTGAGCAGAATGACAGAAGAAGTTGATGCAGAGCAGACTTGCTAAATAGACAGAGGAAGAAATGAATTGCAGAATAGTTAGAATATGACCAGGTTTACAGAACAAAGAAAGATTGGTAAGAATTGATTTATCTGTATAGTTGAATGTTTATTTGTTCATTTATGTTCTAGGGAGGTTGGGAGGTGCTTGGGAGGACTGTTGTCCTCAGAGGTTCAAGTGAGAGCTTGAACACAAGAAGTTGTAGCTTCCATCTGGTTGCAGCCAGAGAAACCAGGGTGGCAGGGTGGTGCAAGGGAGAACAAATGTTCTCTGTTACACAGGTTGGAGTCTGTGTAACTGGAAGTTGGTGCTTCCATCCAGTTGGTGCTGGAACATTAAGGGGGTTGGTACTTCCTTCTAGTGGGTGCTAGAGAAACTAGAGAGTTGGTGCTCTCAAACAAGTTGCAGCTTGTAAAACAGAAGTAGCAACCTCACATTGAGTTGGTGCTCAATTATAGATGATGTACAGAACTTAAAATATTGCCTATCATTTCGAAGAAGAAGAGGTTTTCTCCCTTTATGGGTTTCCTTGTGAAAAACTGTCTCTGTGTATACCTTATGTGTGACTAATTCTCTTTAATTCTACTGTCCATATGTTGTATATTGTTTATGATCAGTTGATGAAAGATTAATAATGTATTAATAGACTTAAAATTGTTTAAGCTCAATAACAATTGATTCACCCCCCCCCTCTCAGTTGTTTTAGTAATTTCAACACTTTTTTTTACATACATTGTACCTTGAGGGGGGGGTTCCCATCAGGTTTTCCCTCTTTCCTCACTTTATTTCAGTGTATCTTTTGTATTTGGGTACCTAACATGGCCTCATTGTCAGGACCCATTTTTTATTTTCACCATAGTGATGTTTAGGGGGGGTGTTGGAGTTACTTCACACACACCTAGGATTTATTTTTCCTAACATTTTTCCTTTTTTATTAGTCATAATTAGTCATTATCGAGTCTCCTATATTTTAGGGGAGAATATTCCACCTCTAGAATATTCTCTTTCAGTTGACACTTCAGTTTGACTAGTTGAATTGAGTTTAGATGTTGCATTGGTTTTATCACCATGCAACATTTGTATCATCACCATGCTAATTATAAATTTCCTTAGGATCATCACCGAATTGGCACATTACCCTTTATTCCATGAGTTAACTCCTCACTACTCTATGTTCAGTCAGTTAACTTAAGACTAATTGAGTAGTTAACTCAACTAGGTGGTAGTTCATTCCCGTAACTGCCTGAGAGACTAGACTAGGTGGAAATTCACTCCCATAACTGTTGGTGTGTGTCTAGATCACTCTATACCACCACTATGGCACATTTTTTCTCCTTTAGTGCAAACTCATTGAGTTATACAAAGTATATTATGTGTAAATTATTCATTATTCAGAACGATTAATGAGAATTCTTTCATTCTTTCTTTCCTTCTTCTTCTTTCTCCAATTCTCTTTCCAAATGTGTGTATTATTGTTTAGCTAGATCTATTTTGTGCATGTTCAAAACATTTACACACATAAGCCTTTTGGCCTATAATAACCTAGCTCACCAGCCTATAAAACATATTTACATTTACAACTGGGGATTGACATGGGATATTACAACTTTTCTCAAATATGCAACAATCAATGTGTTCCATAGTAATTTATACACTTTCATTTCATTGATTTGTAAACTATTGTGGATATTCCACTAAAATAGTGTATCACAACAATCTTTACCAGTTTCTATAAAACATCTCTATTATGTAGTGCTTACTTATTATTATAATTTAATATTTCTCAAATAATTCGAGAATATGATAAAATGAGGTAAACAATAAACACCACACCATCCACAGAATGAACACAAGATATACCCTGAGAAATCCAATGTGGGAAAACCCAACCAAAAAGTGCATACTATGTTTTTTTTCTTTGTTATTAGGTATGAAATGAAAATATAAAGAAATATGAACTTAGTATGGAGTTGCATAAATGTTGTGGCCTTTATGGATACTACAAGGTCTTATACTTATTATAGTATGTGAAAAATATCCGACTCCTTTGCTCAACTATGGAACAATTAATTTGTTCCATAGTAAGTGATACACTTTCATTTCAATGATTTGTAAACTATTAGAGATATTCCACTAAAACATTTCATCACAACAAATCATACTAGTTTCTATAAAATATCTCTTTTATGCAGTGTTTACTTATTATTATAATTTAATTTCACTGAAATGATTTGAGAACACAATAAAAGGAGGTAAACAATAAACACCAAACCATTCACACATTGAACACAATATATATCATGAGAAATACAATATGGGGAAACCCAACCAAACGGTGAAGACTATGATTTGTTCTTTTCTTCTTAGGTATGAAATGAAAATACAAAGAAATATGAACTCAATATGGAGTTGCCATAAACGTTGTGGAATTTATGGTCTTCTACTTCTTTTGGTATGTGAAAAACATCACACTCCTCAACTATCTATTCTCTCGCATTCTCATCCTCAGCTGTCTATTCTTCATTCTAGGCCCCATTCTCAATCACCATCTCTTCATTACCCACCGAAATGGTATCATTACTCATCGTATATTCATAATAGTTGAGCCACATCTCCTTATTCACCATACAATCACAGGCTACAACAACCATTCTTTTCTATCATTCTCATCCTCAACTATCTATTCTTCATTCTAGGCCCCATTCTCAGTCGCCATCTCTTCATTACCCACCGAAATGGTATCATTACTCATCGTATAGTCATACTAGTTGAGATACATCTCCTTATTCACCATACAATCACAAGCTACAACAACCATCATATGACCACCTTACCAACACCATACAACCATCATATGAACCATTTTTCGTTGCCTTTCTTACCAGACTATACATAGGACACACAATTAAGCTCATTCTCTTTACTTCAAAAAATTTGGCTCTCTTTTTTTCTTATACAAATAACCTAGCTCACTATAAGACAAACAAATAATTCTAGGAAGCCTTCAGGTGCCGACGAGCCTCAAAATTCATAAATACTTGATTCAATAAAAAAAAATTGGAAGCAAAATTTGATGCTCTTTCTAACAAAAATAATTTAAAGATTAAGCAACTCAAGGACAAGTTCGATGCATTAAAACATGGTAGCAAGAAAATGACCAGTCCAAATTATCACACGTCATTTCCATGGCCACACCAATCATCTAAATCAAGCTCATTCAATGTTTCTGCACACAAGGTTAAAATAATAATTCCTAAGTTTTACAGTGATGATTGTTGGACACACCTACCACACTTAGAGGGGGGAGTGAATGAGTGTGGGGATATTTTTCCCAAAACTTCCCTCTTACACAAAAATCATTAGTTAGCATTCGACATTTACTCATTACTCATTGTTGTCATTAATAATCAGTTAGATGTGAATACATATCAGCAACATATATCAACAATATATCATCAACAAATCATCTCCACAACGAACACAAGGAACACAAGATGTATGTACAATTTTTCTTTTATTATGGACTTCAATCCGGGGTTTTTTTTAGAAAAAATTGAATAGAGTACAACTCTAGAAGAGAACCAGATCTATATTCAAGACTCATCTTACATTCTTAGCACCAACTGAGATGAAGCAACAATCCTCAACAGATATCAATCTGTACCATAAACAAGAGCATCAACCATGCACCAACCTGTGCCAAACAACCTGTAATCAACCTGTACCATAAAAAAGTGCATCCAACCATGTACCAAGTATATACCAATCATGTGTCAACTACTCATCAACAATTACTCATCAATATGTACCAACATCGTCAACTATACACCTCATGTATGTGCCAACTCATCAATTGCTTCTCTCAACCATGACTAGTTTTGGATTAGTCAACAACCCTAACTTGAAGTAATCATAACTTTGAACATGTAATGTATAAAGATATTAAAATGATAAAAAATGTTCTTCAGTGTGTTTAATTCAATTTCTCCAAGTGTCAGTACTTGGAACCTCTCAGAAAAAGAGTTATAGCAAAAATGGCATACCTTGCTGAATTCTAGCTTATTCTAGAGAGCGACCTTGTAGAGCGTGCCCCACACAAAATGTTTGATGAAATGATATAAAAATATTACATAGAATACTAAAGATGGTACCCTAACCAACACATTTGGTCTCACTAAATTTGGATCTGTTATGAATAAGTTATGACGTTTTTACCTGAAACCCCTAATTTTGACTAGTTTCAAGACTGGCCACAAACCCTATTTTCCACAGAGTGTAACTCCCAAATTACAATGAACCACAAGATCAATTTTTAACCACAGATACTTGGATATGTTTTCTCACTTGAATAGTAATTTCAGGATATGAATCATTATAGAAAAAAAATTATAGCAAAATTTGTGAGATGACCTGAAAATAACATACCTTAGAAAGCACCATCAAAAGAATTTATCCTTCCTTGCATTTCGGCCTTCTTTTCTTCACTTTACTCAGAATTTCATCTTAGATATCATTTGTATACCTCATACACCTATATATATTCAATATTCTCAAGTGTTCCACACCTAAAATTCTCAAGAAGCTCTCACAAGAAGCTCTCCATCAATACTCCAAAAGATATTCTCACAAGAAGCTCTCCATTGATCCACAAAAAGGATGATCTACAAGAGACCATTGCTATCTTATTTATAATTTCATCCTCTAGGTCACTTAACC
>ML780002.1:2195328-2230041 GCA_009831015.1 Picea engelmannii
ATTGACATTGCATCATTGCACTTGGGTAAATTGGCCTGTGATTGGTTCTTATGGTTGAACTCCAAATCACAAGGGCTGGCTAGAGATTGGGACACATTCAAGAAACAAAAATTAAATGCTTCCAAGATATAGAAGAAGATAAAATCTACATCAAACTTGTATGATTGCAACAGAAAGGCACGATGGAAGAATATTTTAATGAATTGTATGTATTAGCTACCCATGTAACATACATATAAGATAAATTTCTATTGAATATTTCCATTACAGGGTTGAAACCAAAAATACAACACCAACTCAAATTTCAACAAGACATGGATACCAAGCAAGCCCGAAAAAAGGCCAAAATTATTGAAGAAAATCTCTCACTGAATCAATGATTCCTTGACCCCCAAACTGTAAAATAAAGTTCCAAATACATCATGCCTCATCTAAGGAATTCACCATCAAATAAAAAAAATAAAAAATAAAATGATTCACATGTAATACACCCAATTGGAGTCCAGTGCATAAATGTAAGGACAAAATTAGATTATTCCTATGTGAAAATAACGATATAAATAGTAGTGATAGTGATGAGGAAGAGGAATTTGGGGACACATCTTCTTCTGACGAGGACATTGGAAATGATGAATCTAACCAATGGAAGTCTATGCCAAAATTATATGTAGCCACAATGATCGATATTACCCAACCCCAAACCCTCAAGATCTTTTGTTATATTAAGAAAACTAAAATAAATGTGCTTATAAACAGTGGAAGTTCACACAATTTTATAGAATCGAAGACTACAAAGAAATTAAATCTATTTGTCTACCCCAATTTTACTTCCAAATCGAAATTCTGGGGGATAAAACTACCTCTTTCGATGGAAAATGTAATAAGGTAGAATTGACTATTGGAGACTACAAGTGTAACATTCCCCTCTCTAAAACCTATGATTACGTGTATTAAAATCATGATTTATGGATGTCATGCAATGACACACAAAGGATGTAAATGTATTATTGTTTAATTGAAATGACAACAACTGACTATGGGGGATAAAGCCTTGAATGTACGAGATATGATACCACTAGAGGGATGAGAGAATGGTTTATCTAGCTAACAGACCAAGCCACTTTGTTGATGTATTATTTTAGGAGTGTTTAGAATTTCCCTAATCCTTGATATCAAGGAAAATAAATAATGAGGAAGGACTGGTAGTTGATTGACTAACACCCTCAATGAATACATGCATGGGAAATATGGCAATAATAGTAGAGGATTCCCGCCAAAGGTACCAAAAAGTACCAAGTCTGTAGCTGAGATTGACCCATGGGTGCCTTTTGATAGAAGGAAGCAGGATAGTTCAAGAACCTTCCCAAGATTGTACGTGTCGGAGATGCACAAGAAAAAAAAAGGAAAAGGAAGAGAACTCAGGGGGAAATTCCAAGGGGTCTAAAAAAAAGGCGTTGGTCACATGACTGGTCATAGAAACCAAGAACCCATCCTAAGCTGAGAGGCCATGAGCTTGATTCCAGAGAATCATATGATAAACCTAAAATAGGCCCAATCTAGGAAAGGTAAGCACAATGAACCTTCTGGTGGTATCATGGCTCGTGTTATGAAACAAATATCCAAATAGCATAAAAACATCAAAATAAGTACTCCACACCTTAACAAAGAGATAATTGCATATAATAAGCCTCTTCAAAGGGAAAAAATCCTTATACACCAAACAAATTCACAAATACAAGATGATTCCAAATGAAAATGTCTCCTTGGTATATATAGGAGACTAGGAGGTACAATTACAACAAATGGACCCAAGCCGGCATAAATAAAATAACAATACTAATGTAATATGCCCCAATTAAGGGGAAATGTTCCAGTATTTAGGGCTTAACATGCCCCTCCCCTTCAGGCAAGTGTTTTATGTAATGCTTGAGTAATTATGGATGCTTCTGTATAAAAGAATCATCTTCCCAAGTGGAATCTTCAGCAGGTAGTTTCTTCCACTTAATGAGATACTCTAAAATGGATCTATCCCTCAGCTGGAGAATTCTTGTGTCAGTGATAGCTTCAGGCTCTTATATTATTTTCCCTTCCTAGTCAAGTTCTGGAAATATAGTTTGAATTGGGATCTTGTCACATATTTTCCCTTCTTTAAGCATGAAACATGGAAAACTGGGTAAACTCGCGAAGATGCAGGTAGCTCCAATTTGTATGCCATAGTACCAATATTTTGTAACAACTTATATGGGCCATAGTAATTTGGTGATAATTTATTATCCTTCTTATCTTTCTTGAGGGACATCTGTTTGTATGGTTGTAGTATTAAAAATATCCAATCCCCTACTTCAAAACTTATTTCACTATGTTGTTGATCTTCTTGTTGTTTCATGTGATTTTGTGCCATGGTTAGGTTTTCCTTTAAGAGTTGGATAACTAGTTGTTGATGTTTGATGTGATTTTTCACTACTTGAACCTTGTATTTTTATTTTAGAGAAGAAGTGATGGACGGTGGGTGATATCCATAAAGCACAATAAATGGTGTCATTTTTTTTGCAATATGAAAGGAAGTGTTATACCACCATTCTTCCAAGGGTAACCACTTGAACCACTGTGTTGTTTATCAGAGACAAAGTGACAAAGATAGCCTTCTAGAAATTTGTTCACTATCTCAGGTTTTCCATTAGATTGAGGATGATAAGATGAGCCATGAGCCAATTGAGTACCCAAACAAGAAAACAATTATGTCAAAAAATGTCCAGTGAAGATGGGATCTCTGTCACTTACAATAATCTTTGGGATTCCATGTAGCTTTTGACCTGTCTCCATGAATGAGGTGTAAACTATATTGGATTTGAAAGAATGAGAGAGTGCACAAAAGTGTTCTTACTTGGTAAGTCTATCAACAATAACCACGATAACACTTTTTACTTCAGACTTTGGTAACCCTGTGATGAAATCCATGGAAACCTCCTCCCAGCACTGACTTGGGATGGCTAATGGTTGTAAAAGACCCAGGGTATTAATTTTTTCCACCTTATTTTGTTGGAAAATCAAACATTCTTCCACAAACCTTTGAACATCATTTTTAAGGTTGTCCCAAAAATATCCTTCTTGACCATGTGATAGATTTTCAAAAATATTGAGTGACCTACTACCAGAGAGGTGTGCAATTCCAAAATTACCTTTTGTTTGAGTTGGGAGTTATTACATAAATATAAGAAATCTTTGTACCATAGTGCATCATTTTTCCACGTAAATGTATCTGATGCACTAGAATATTGCCACAACCTTTGAATGAGAGTCCACACTTTTTATTCATTCTTCCATTCATCCCTTGCTTATGTTATCCAATCGGGTTGGATGATAGAGGTAGCAAAAAGAAAGGCCTCAATATATTCATCCTTTCTTGAGAGGAAATCTCCCACAACATTTTACTTCCCTTTTTTGTAGATGATTTCTAAATCATAACCCAACATCTTGGTCACCCATTTTTGTTGTTCTTATGAAGATAGTATTTGTTCTAAGAAGTATTGAAGACTGTCATGATCTTTTTTGACCTTGAAGTGCTTACCTATTAGGTAATAGTGTCATTGCTTCAATGCACGTAGTATTGCCATCATTTCCTTCTCATAAATCAGTTTGTGTAAGTCCTTTCCCTTGAGTGGAAGAATTTCAAAAGAAATGGGCATTCCTTCTTGCATTAGAACAACACCAATGCCATTTCCCGAGGCATCACATTCCACAATAAATTTTTTTGTGAATTTTGGTGTGGTCAAGACAGGATCTTTGCACATCACATATTTAAGTTGTTAAAAAGCTTGGGTTGCCTCTGGAGTCCATGAAAATGCATCCTTCTTAGTTAATTTCGTTAAAGGAGTTGTTGTTCTTCCATAGTTCTGAAAAAACTTGAGGTATTAACCTATCAAAACCAAAAATCCTCTAAGATTCTTCAATGTTTTGGGAGATCACTATTTAGGTCTTAACAAAAGGCATCAGAGTTTAACATTCAGACAATAGACCACCCCCATGCCAAGTTGTTAAGCCCTAAATAGTAATCAAAGTCTAAAGTTTGGAGTATGACATAATAACAAGACTCTGATGGGAAGACTTCGAGCATTAATCTTGACTGTTGATTGGGTAGAGTCCGGGAGTAAATCTCATCCGTTGGAGCTATGACTATCCCTCACGAATTGGATTCTAAAGGTGGGATGAATTCACACCTACATGGGATGCTAACATAGTAGCTCACATGTCCCTTAGGATGACACATGGTGATATTCAATTCATCGGTGGGATGAGCTCGATCCTCGTTGGGTGAAAAGGGCCTTAAAAACTCTACTTCAACCTTGATTGTTGGATCTAAATAAAGGTTGAAAGATATCAATTGTTTATTGTAGAGGATCCATAGGAGTACCCCACGGTTAGACATGGAAAAGAATTTGAATTAACCAGTGTCATTGATCAATCGGGGAAGAATTCAGAGTGATTTTGACTGTCCATCATTGTGGGACATTCAAATTAATTTGGTCTCATGCTTGAATGAGAATGTGACTGTAAATTTTTGTTGCAATACTGGCCAACTCGTAGTTCCTCTGCGCATTTCCTGGTCCGTGTACCAGTTTGTTTGGATACCCTCTAATATGTGTACAAAATGATGAGGCCATTCCTTTGGGGGTGTCATTTTCCATAACGCTCTGCACTTATCCAAGTGTTCCGCTGGTGCCCCCTATCCATTGTATTTCTGAGCTACGCTCCTTTTTTGTTCTGCATTGAATCTAATGCGCAGTACTCTTTTGCATTGGTACTAATCATTGATTTTTTCTTTATGTGTGCCCCACCATCTTGCAGGTGTAGCCTTAAGTCTGATGTCGAGAGACAACAATCTCTGACTATTTGACACTTCGTCTTCATATCTTGTTAGGAATTCTTTTAACTTGTTGATTCCATGGAAACTTGGAGGTTCTTTTACTTCTGTCCCAACCCATATTACTGCACGATCGATTTGGGTGCATCTTTTAGTTGAGACCTCATGTAGGCATTGCTTCCAATTCTCTAAACCTATGTCTGAGTCAGTTGCACATGATTTGATACTTCTCCAGCTAAGTACACCATCGACAGTTCGATTTATGTAGTCTTCGGTGTGCGCGGTGGTTCAGTATAGTTGGTTAATTTATTCCAGGTCTAAACATGTTGGTTCCACAAATATTTTGGCTTCTGATGGATCTAGAGGCACGATAACTCTATAGTCTCATGAATCAAATGTCATCTTCCTGGTATTCAGGTTGATTGTAGCTTGATTGTCAAATGCCCAATCCAATCCTAGTAATGTTAGATATGGTGTTGTGCCATCCACGATTTCGATCACCTCAAAGTCTGCCTTAGTGTGCACTCTGTCCAGATATATTTTCACTCCTTTCAACCTCATGTTGACCCTTGGTTATGGAAGGTTTTGAATATTAAGGAAATAAATGTGAAGTACAAACTGTGCAGAAAGAACATTGACTAAGATTGGGTCAAAGTGGTTAAAGAAGCAGAAAATAAGGAGGGAAGTAAGAGAAAGAGAGTTGTTGAACGAAAAGACCAAGGAAGACATATCAGCAAGGAAGACGGAACGTGGACAAATCAACAAGCAAAAAAATCCACCAATAGATGCTTTGGAGCACCTCATGGGAAAGAAGGAAAGATAGGCTGGTGAAGCCCTGAAAACACGGGTCAAGTTGACCTAGGATTTTGGAATTTTAGGGTTTTGACACCTAGGTTTCAACCTAAGGTTGTTCAAGATTCATTGTGATGTATAAATAAAGGTCAAGAGGACCTAGGTTGGGGTCGATTATGTAATGAGTGATTATTKTTGTTGAGAGAGAGAACTGTTGTGTGAGAGAGCATTCTATATTTTAAGATATTCAGATGGGTGTGAAGATAAACCCTGCAGTTGGGTGTGCAGGGAGGGGAGAGAAAGAGAGAGATCTGCAAGCTAAGAGTGCAGATAGAACTRTATGTTTTCCTATAATATCAAGAAACACAGTTCAGTGGACGTAGCCCTAGGGAGAGGGTGAACCACGTATATATTGTTGTTCTGTGGGATTGATGTTGTGTTATTTTGCCTTTTTATTACTCTGTTATTGCATCATTATGTTAGATATGAGATATAACTGTGTGAAGTAGGCTTAAGGGAGATAAAAGATAACTAGATTGTTGTGTATTATTGTGTTGAACCCACTTTGCATTTTCTCTGGTTGTAGACACCTATGTCCTGCAACCCCCTATTTATACTTTGGGTGAGATTGCATCTACTTCACAGGTGTTTCCAAAAGGGCCAGTAGTTAGGGCTTGTTGGTGCGTTGTTAGAGATGAACCCTAGGTCCCCCCCTGTGTCAACAAATGTTTTTGTTGCTAGGACCAAGATCTTTTTGAGGGAATGTCAAGGTGATTTCCATTGAAGACAAAGATTCAGAAGTGGATAGAAGAACAAGAAAAGGAATTCGTAGAATCCCAAAACAAGAACCCTAATCTTAGTACAGAGGATTGGTTGGGAAGGTATATCTTTACCGATATACATGGGATTTTCTTTGGAGGAATTCATAAGGAGATATACGAGTGGCTAGCCAGGTTAGCAGATACCCAGCTTGAAATCAGACTCAGACCACCTGTGGTTTAGACATCGGCGTTGATCAAGAAGGTCAAGAACAGTTGATCACTGGTTTGATTGTACCATTGGAGGGTAAATTACTGAGTTTTCTATTGCCGGAGTAGAATCATATGGCCAAGCAGAGAGATATTTCTTTCAGGGATCTAGAGGAAAATTTTTACATTTTATGAAGTTGCAAATCAATATTCTATTGCATGAGAAGAACATCTTGAAGATACAGTAATCGGTTGGACTAAAGAGCTAATGTTCAGAAACTCAAGCAACGATAACAACACAAAGGTTGGACACACATGCAGTGGGAGATCATTTAGAGAAGTTCCTCTGGTGAACCTATTTGAGCAGGGTCACGATATATTGGCACAAAATGAAGGGCTCTATAGTGGATAAGAAGAAGACTTGGTGAATGAGGAACATTCAAAGTCCACTAGGGAAGAAGAAGGGAAGATTGAAGAACCTCGTCAAGAAGATTCAAAAAATTCAGGAACTGCACAGACTTTTGAAGTAAGTACTATTACTCCTCTTATTGTTTTAGTAGCATTAAGTAACCAGAGTAACCTAAGTTATCAGAGCACTCAGAGAACTGGTACAAGTGATTCAGTGCATACTCATTCAAGAACCCTAGGAAGATCTATGGAAGATGAGATGAGGTTACCCACCTTTAGGGGAGATGGATTTGAAGATCCTGATCAACATTGGTTCTTATGAGAAGATGTATGGAGTATTAAGAATGTCACTGATGAAGATGTTAAGAGAGATCAGTTTAGTACTACCCTGAGAGACTATGCACTGAGTTGGTACATGAAATTTGTCCAAGGAGTTGTACAACCTAAACCGCTAAATGACATTAAGACTGCATTGATTGTCGAATTCAAGAAACCCAATTCGAAGTCACAGTGCATTACAGAGATGAACGAAATCAAGCAGAGAGTAGCTGAACCTGTTTGGGAGTTTTATCAGAGGTTTAAGACCCTGACAGGTCATTTGAGTTTTCAAATTCCATAAAAACATAATAAAGAATGGTTCATTGCTAACCTCTTGCGACACATCAGAGTCCCTTTGATGCAACAAAAGATTTCTTCATAGGTTGAAACATTGGAGATCGCCATGAAACTAGAATCAACCCCTATGGGAGAGTCCAACTCAGGTATGAGTCAAATTGTGAGTTATCTAACTAGCTTATCGTTGCAGGTCAAAGATATGAAGAAAGATAAGGGAAACGATAAAAGAGAATATATCTGGTGTATCATATGCAAATCAAAGGGCCATGACAAGGACCATTTTCCTCTATTTCATGAGTACTTGGCTTCAGGAGCTTCGAGCCCTTTGAAGCAGGTTACTGTACCTTGGTGCAAGGTATGTATAAATCGACATCGCCCTGGTGAATGTTATTACATGAAAAAATATGTCCAAACACCTACCAACCTTTACTACACATTTTGTAAATCTGTGGGGCATGATGAGAAATATTGTAGGGCTTATGACCTCTTGCATGAAAGATCAAGAGACACATATAGAATTCAAGGTGAAGTACAACAGGAATGAAATACTACGCAATTTAAATCCCCAGGAAGAGGAGACTTCGACCCTCGCAGTGGATTCAGAGGAAGAGGAAAAGGAGGAGGTCATATCATTTGTTATAATTGTGCACAACCAAGACATTTGGAAAGGGACTGTCAGAACCCTTGTACCACTTGCAGCTACTGCAACTCATTTGAACATGTTATTGAATATTTTCCTGTGTTGTTAGCCAAACTTCAAGAGAGACGAGGAGGAAACCCACAAGTACAATTAATCTCAGTAGAACCTCGCGGAGTGGATCCTAGAGTCGTTGTTATCACTAGAGGAGGAACTACTACAGGAGAAGACAAGGTGACTCCAACAAAGACTACAGAATAATCAGGGGTCATGAGAGTTGCAGAGAAGACACCAGAGTTTGATCTGAGGAAGGAAAATCAGACGTTTGAAGAAGAAAGAAGAGAATTTAGAGGAGATCAAGTTTCTTCATCAAAGGCACAACCAAAAGTGAGAAAATATGGGATTCCCCTGGCATTCGATCAGTCTGCATCACCGGGAGAAGGAAAAGAGGTAAGAAAGCTTGTTAGTTTCTTGTATATGTTCATTGATTTGATTAAGGATGAAAGAGCCATACAATAACTACAACACTTCATCCGACAGTATGAACCAGAGAAGGTAGACCCTCTATTGAATAGATCAGTACATCAAGTATCCAAAATGAGAAGGACAAATAAGGAACTACACCTTAATGCTCAGATTGGAGATTATGATATAGATTATGTGGTCCTCGACTTAGGATCAGAATTCAATGTTATGACAAAGAAGACCTGGGCACTCATGGGAAAAACTAAGTTAATGTATTCCCCTATTAGGCTTAGGATGACTAATCAATAGGCAATAATCCCATTTGGGAGAATGGAGAATGTCCCTGTAGACATCGATGGGGTAAGGACATTTGTGGACTTTGAGGTGATTGAGATAGTTGATGATAGTTTCCTTATCCTGCGTTGTTAGGAATTGATTGGGCTTTCAACAACTCCACTGTTGTTGACTTAAAGAAAATAAAAATGGCATTTGAAGGTGATGGCCTTAGGGTCATTTTACCTCTAGATATGGATGAAGGTCGAAGATACACAAAACCCATTAGAGAGTAAGACCACACGTCTGAGCTAGAGAATATATATAAATTGAAAGCAAGACAACATGATTACATTAACCCTACAATAGATGGGAATTTAATATGGTGAAGTGACATCGCATGCTCATCGAACTTAGAAGAATCACTGGAGAATTGGCAGAACAAAATGTATAAAGTTTCTGCATGGAGGTGTGCTAGATTGACCAGGGAAGTTTGTTGGATTGGCACAAAAGTAACAAATCTGCCCACATTTGATGGTTTAAATCAGTTAGAAACATTCTTATCAGATTTTGAAGAAATTGTACCAGTACAACAAATATTGTTGGCACTAGATGAGGCTTTGAAAGGAACAACAACAAGATGGCGGGGGACACATAAAAAGAACATCGCAGACTGGATGCAATGTTGCACTTTGATGACAATGCACTTTTTAGAATAAGTAGAAGGATGTGAAGTTTGATACACAGGTCAAAGCTATCCACATGACCTTGTGCGAGGTTGTGGGGAGTCCTAGAGAAACATTCCTCAAGAACAGTGGGTGCATAAGTTCATCAACACTCTAGACACAATGCCTATCAATTGGTATCTTCAAGCAAAACTGTGCCTCACTACTTCAGATTGGTACGGTATGACTCAGAAATTTGTAGATACATTTTTATTTGAAAGCCAGTACCCTTCAATATACCAAGATCTACAATTTGTAAGACAAAAAGTCTTTGAGGAGGCACCTAACCTCCCTATCGAGAAAGAAGAGGATGAATGGACTGCACCTCTTCATAAATTGCAAGGATGTTACAGTATCAATGTTGATGATGATGATGATCCTAGGAATGTGAACATCACAGAAACAGAAGGACAGAGAGACGTAGAAGGACTGGGATTCGAACTACATTTCATTGGACAGCCGATCAAAATCAAGAAAGTTAATATTGTAATAGAGAAAGAACCTAAGCTTGCTAATGTTGCATATTGTTGGGATGATGCCACCATTGATAAGATCACAAAACTAGTGTATGAATATCATGACTTGTTTCCAACCAATTTCATTGATATGAAGGGAATTAAAGGGCCCATGGGAGAGATGAATATCCCCTTGAATCCATATGCTAGGCTAGTTAAGAAGAGACCCTACATATTGAATCCCAAATATAAACAGAAAGTGAAGATTAAATTAGACAGGATGTTGGAAGCAAGATTCATAGAACCTATTGAAGAGTCAGAATGGATTATCCCTATGGTGGTACAAGATAAGAAGACAAGAGAGATAAGGATCCGTGTAGATATCAGCAGACTGAATGATGCATGTTTGCATGACCCATTCCCTACACCGTTTACAAACAAAGTGTTATATAATGTAGGAGGACAAGATACACTACCATTTTGCAGGATACACTACCAGATGCATAGTTGTTGGTCATCGGGAAGGTTGATGATCACTTCATTGAGATAGTCCAGTTCCTATCAACATGAATGGCACCTTGCATATATACAATCATTCAGAAGAAACAACTGGTAGTTTGTGCTGTAGATTTTTAACTTATAGCTAGAAAACTATACAAGTTGGGACCTGATGAGATCTTGAGAAGATGTGTTATGGAGGAAGAAAGACCACTGATTATAGCATAATAACATGAACGCATCACAGGAGCACACTACGCAAGAAAATAAACATTCCAAAAGGTTCTTAGAGCTTGCCTCTAGTGGCCTACTTTATATAAAGATGATAAGGAATTCTATAAAGCCTGCGATGTATGCTATAGAGTTGGGAAACCTTCCAAAAGAGATGAGATGCCTTTAGCACCAAAGCTAACCTTATAGGAATTTGAGAAATGGGCCATTGATTTTGTGGGACCTATTAACCCACCAGGAAAGTGCACAAGAGATAGATACATCATCACTGCGACAGAGTATTTGACCAGATGGGCATACGCAAGAGAAGTGAAGGATTGTAGTGCAACTACAGCTACACGATTTATATTTGACAATATCATAACTAGGTTTGGATGCCCGAAGACCATGATGAGCAATCAAGGTACACACTTTATTAATAATACTATTGAAGCTTTGACTCAAGAATTTGAAGTCCACCATTAGAAGAGTACTCCCTATCATCCACAAGTGAATGGGACATTTGAAGCTTTCAACAAGATTTTGGAGACGTCGTTGATGAAGATTTGCAGTGTGAATAGGGATGACTGGGATTTGAGAGTACCAGCAGTGCTATGGGCCTATAGAACTGATTGCAAGAAGCTAACAATGTAGACTTCCTTTAAGTTGGTTTATGGTCTAGAAGCAGTTGTCCCTATGGAATATTTGGTTCCTAGTCTCAAAATTGCAACATTCACAAATATGGATGACACTTGTGTTGTTCAAGAGAGGCTCACGCAGTTGGTAGAACTAAAAGAAGACATATTTATTGCAGGATTTCATCACCAGGTACAGAAGGAATGAGAAAATTCCTACCATGACATACATATCAAGAAGAAATCCTTTAAGCAAGGAGATCTGGTATTGGTATATGACAGGACATTCATGAAGCATCCAAGGAAATTCAGAACACATTGGCTTGGGCCATTTGAGGTCTCATATGTTACAGAAGGAGGAGATGCATAGTAGAAGACACTAAATGGAGAGTGGAAGGAATTTTTAGTGAATGGGAGCCGGTTGAAATTGTACTATGACAACCAGGTGCCTCACAAATCTCAATAAAAGCAAAAGGATATGGGTCTAGGTACCAAGTGTAGTTGAAACTGGGTACCAGACACATAAAAGACAGTCTGCATAGGGAAGAAAGGGACAGAGCATAAATAATAGGCTGCCCCACACAATCTGAAGTTGAAGTGAAACAAAAGGTTCAGACCTAAAGTTCCTCAGGATGAGTCACATGTGAGTGTTGGGAGCCTGTTGACCCTTGGTTATGGAAGGTTGCGAAGATTAAGGAAAGAAACGCGAAGTACGAACTGCGCGGAAAGAACATTGAATGAGATTGGGTTGAAGTGGTTAAAGAAGAAGAAAAGAAGGAGTGAAGTAAGGGAAAGTCAGTTGTTGAATGAGAAGACCGAGGAAGACAAATCAACAAGGAAGATGGATCGTGGGAAAATCAACAAGCAGAAAAATCCACCAATAGATTCTTTGGAGCACCTCGCGGGAAAGAAGGAAAGGCAAGTTGGTGAAGCCCTAAAAACACGGGTCAATTTGACCTAGGGTTTGAGACACCTAGGGTTTTTGTCATTTTAGGGTTTTTACACCTAGGTTTCAGCCTAAGGTTGTCCAAGGGTCATTGTAATGTATAAATAAAGTTCAAGAGGACCTAGGTTGGGGTCGATTATGTAATGAGTGATTATTGTTGTTGAGAGAGAGAAGTGTTGTGTGAGAGAGCATTATGTATTGTAAGATCTTCAGCTGGGTGAGAAGATCAACCCTACAACTGAGTGCGCAAGGAGGGGAGAGAAAGAGAGAGAGCAGGAGATATATCTGCAAGCTAACAGTGCAGATAGAACTATATGTTTTCCTATAATATCAAGAAACACAGTTCTGTGGATGTATCCCTAGGGAGAGGGTGAACCACGTATATCTTGTTGTTTTGTGGGATTGATGTTGTTTTATTTTTCCTTCTGATTACTTTGTTATTTCATCATTGTGTTAGATTTGAGATATAACTATGCAAAGTAGGCTTAAGGGAGATAAAAGATAACTAGATTGCTATGTATTATTGTGTTGAAGCCACTTTGCATTTTCTCTGGTTGTAGACACCTGTGTTCTGCAACCCCATATTGTTACATTGGGTGAGACTACATCTGCTTCATAGGTTTTTCCGAAAGCGCCAGTAGTTAGGGATTGTTGGTGCATTGTTAGAGTTCAACCCTAGGTCTTCCCCTATGCCAATAAATGGTTATATTGCCAACAAATGGTTATGTTGTTGGGACCAGGATCTTCTTGAGGGAATGTCAAGGTGGTTTCCATTGAAGACAAAGATTCAGAAGTGGATAGAAGAACAAGAAAAGGACTTCGCAGAAGCCCAGAAAAAGAACTCTAATGTTATTATAGAGGATTGGTTGGGAAGTTATATATTTACCGATATACATGAGATTTTCTTTGGATGAATTCATAAGGAGCTATACGGGTGGCTAGCCAGGTTAGTAGATACCCAATTTGAAATCAGACTCAGACCACCTATGGTTTGGATGTCGACACTGATCAATAAGGTCAAGAGAATTGATAAGGTCCTGTGGCTCGATATTCTTCTTAATCCACTTGTGTTGTAGTGGTTCTCGTTTGGATGCATCATCTCTTGTTTTATCACCTCTACATGTCACTATGTTGATGTTTCTTCCTTCATCCCTCGCTTATGCTAAAATCCACTGAACATTTTGATTGTTCTAATTCCTCTTTTCCGAGATCTTTCCTAGTAACATAAGACATTCTTTTGTGTCATGATCTGATGCATGAAAATACATGCAGGTGGCTGGTGGGAGTGGAAATTCTCTTACATAGTGTTCTCGTTGTTGGAAATTATGGCACATTACTGGACCTCTTCCACATCCAAATCCTCCTCTGCCTCTTCCTCGTCCTCTGTACCCAGTGAAATATCCATGCGGTGTATTGTATTGAGGTACCTGATTATATTTCGCAGTGTTATACTGTTGCGGCTACACATTTGTTATAGTGTTGTGGTTGTGTGTTGTTATAATATTGAGGCACAATATTATATTGTAGTGGTACCTGATTAAATTACGATGCAACTTACCCTTTCATCATTTCTACTTGCACCCTATATGTGTCTAAGGTCCATTCCCTAATCAGATCCATTGTTCTGCAGTCTTTGTCATCGTGCCCTACTGACTTATAAAAAGTGCAGTATGCATTATTTGGTACTGTGTGGTATTTCTACATCATAGGACAATGATATGGATCATGCTCGTGCATCTTGCGAATTTCACACGAGGGTCCTCTTGTTGGCAATGGGTTTGGCATCCATGTTTCCATATACTGCATGAATGTTGGACATTCATTCTTATGGTGCCCTTCTATTCTAGATGTGGTACACCAAACAAATTCTTATTTGTCCTTGCCCTTATTCTAATTGAGTTGAAAGGTACGATTATTCAGATCCTCCTTCAACTCCTCTATCGCTAGTTTTGTCTTGTGGTACTAATTTTCCTCCATTTGCAAGGCTTCCTGTAAAGCCTTTGCTTGAGATTGGAATTTTTGTTTTCTGAGTGGGTATTTCAGGTGCGGTAAAAAAGAATTCACAAACATATGCCTATGATGCATGTCAGTCATGGCATACCTCAATTTCCCTTTCAAATGTTTAAATTGTTGGTCAATTTCCCAAACAAATTCTCCTGGTTTTTGTCGGATTTCTATCATCTCATTCATGTATTGATCCTCTGAGATCGACTTCGAGAATTCATTAATCATTAACTTCTTAATATTTGTTAGTGTCCTTGTCATCCCAGGTCCACTATTTACGTCTAGATTCATGTACTAGTCTAGTGCATGGTCTCTTAGCATAATGGATAGTTGTGCAAGTTTAGTATATTCATCAGTGATCTATTATGCTTCCCATATCTTTGTACAAATGAAAAAGTGTTTCTCTGGGTCTTTTGTTGCCTCTCCTCAAAATTATGGTAACCAAATGGTGGGATCATGTCCTACCATTGCAAAATGTGTCGGACTACTACCTTTGCACGATGTAGACCCTTGACTAATATTTCTTGAACTGGATCCTAGTTGTTGTTCCTTGGGTGGACATACTTCCTACTGTCCTCCTTCTCCCGAAACTCAATTGTCTAAACGATGGTGTTCTTGTTGGTGTATTAGTCGCACATGGGTTCATGAGTTCCACATTGACATTAACATGGATAGGATTGATTCCTTCTACTCCTTCTCTTGGACCTCTCATCTTCCTCTCATATGTTGTGCGCAAGATTTCATCAATCTCCTCCACAACCCGGAGATCCTCTACCTCTTCCTCATCAATTTTCAAGCCTTCCCTCGCGGCTACGACTCTATTCTTAGTGTTCACCTTGTATTAGTATGGTACTCCAATGTGCGTCTTTCCAGCTGTCACCATGATCCGTTGGATCTATTCGTCATCCATAATGATTGGGTGTAAGGATTCCTCCTTTCCTTTATCCACTTCAACTTCCATTTCTCAATTTTCCATCAATGCTTCCCCCCTTCCCCCATGCACACATGGAAGTTTAGTTGTTTGATTCCATTGTCATTACACCTTTGTTATACATCAATATCTTAATAGAAGTATACAATGACCAAATATACCTTCCTCGAGGCCCTCGTATAAATTCTTTCTTTGTTGTGCTATATGACTTCACGGTATCTGCTAAAACTTCTGTTATAAATCATGCTACAATACTGTCAAGCCAAAAATCTATTGTGCGGGTGAATTTGTTATTCACCTGTTGTAACTGCTTAATCTGAACTAGGGTCCACTCTAATTGTCAGATCCAGTTTGTTGCATGATTATCCTTCAACCTCGATATCCACTACTGCAATAAGTGTGGAAAATCATAGAAAAAGAATTCATGCAGATCAGTAAACACATACTTCTCAAGGTATTTGCGCGATGTTACTCTAGAGTTTTTGTTATCTTTCTGCGCAAACTCTAGATCATTTGTATTTAGACAACTTTTGATCTTTGTTTTTGTGCGATTCCATGGTCTCAACATCCCCTTCTAGCGGCGCATTCTTATCACATTCTCATCGTTCAATTCGGTATTCTTTTCCCCACCTTCCGCATATATTACAATCTTTTAACGGATCATCAACATATGTCATCTACTCAATCCTATGTTGTTCCAACCAGCAACATAACCATTTATTGTTTGCTTATCTCACTTATTCATTTCACATGATTGACCCAGGTTCAGGTTTAGTAGGGTTCCAACAAAGCCTCTAAAACTATCGGCCCTCCTGGTAAACCAGAAGGCAACGCAGTACACAGAGTGAACTATGCAGTCTCACCCAAGATAGTCTTAATGGGTGACTACAATACTCAAGTGCTTGCGGTCCAAGATTGAATGGGGATCTGTGACTGTGCGCTGTGAATTCTATTTAGTTTATTAAGAAATATTATTTCATTCACCGATCTTAGTTATCCCGTTTTTCCTTATGCATGCATGTAAATCAAGAGATCTAACTACTTCATCAAAGAATTTGTATAAGATTTAACCATTAACAACAAAGATATAACCAATAATCATTCCACACAAAATATGAATTACTGTGGTTCATCCCCTCCTAGGCTACGTCCACAAAGATTTGTCTCTAAGGCTCTTTTATTATAGTTATGTCATGCATGGTGCCATGTGCACTACAAATTCATTCATACATTCATCAACTCGACTCCACGACCCTTACGAGGCTAACTATATTGCACCAGGCTCCTCAGCCTACGATCTAACCCTCAAGGTCTAGTCACTCTCCCCTCCCACAGCTCAACAACTTACAAAGAGGTATCATATCATATTTGTGTCACATACTCGTTACTCTATCTCATGTGAGTAACTCATGAAAATCATAAAAGACACTGAACCCCCCTCCTAGACCTCCTAGGTGTCTATTTATATATATTCTTGTCTCATCTACCGTTACATTCTCTTACCAAAACCCTAACCTAATTAGGTCTTCTTGCAAGCTGGCCTTGCATGCTCTTCTCCTCTGCATGCGTGCTTTCTTCCAGTTCTTTTCTGCAAGTTGTCTTTCTTTCCCTTCTTCTTGCATGCGTGCCTCACGTGCTTTTCTGCCAACTGTCTCACTTCCACATCATGCCTTTTTCCCAAAATGGGCTTGTGCCCAACAAACCCCCAACACTGAAATTGTGACTAGTCCCAAGTGACTTCTTGACTTATTCCATTGTCACTACTTTCCTCCTACTTCAGACACTACCTGCTACAGTGTGTCATACATCTCTGTTATGCGCTAACACTATTGTTGAGCCTGACTACTCTTGTGGGCCATACTGGTGACCACCTGCTTCATGATGGGAGACTGTAAGATCTTGCCTCCCTCAACCTTGATCTTCTCAATGCTCTTCTTCGCCGCGTCACTCTCCATGACTAGGTGCTTCGCCTTTTCTTGTAGGGGCCCCAACAACGCCTGTCTAGCTGTCTTTTACACTTACAACACTTTCTCTTCCAATTGCAGAGCCTTTAATTAAGTGGTGGTCTTGATCTTCTCCTGGCAGTGACACTGTTTTATGTCGTTGCTTCACTTTCGCCATTGTTGCATGGATCTTGTCTTCCTTTTCTTGTAGCTCTTGGAGGCTCCCATCCTCTAGTAGGTGAGTCCATAGCTACGCGCTCTTCTCTAACAATGTCATGACTGTCTGAATACTTTGTTCGATGCCCTCCGCAACTGATGTCGCCTCTTGTTCTCATTGTGCTCTGAATTATGGAGGAGTAGTGGGTGTGACACGCTCCTCCATATCTTTCATTTTCTCCTTGTACCCCTGGATAGTTTTCTCTATCCCACGTAGCTTCTCTCTCGATGACCCTGCCTCGTTTCTTGTGATTTTTACTTTTGGTGGCATGCCCTACACGTGGCACCATTGTATGTGTTAATTATTTTCCTTTACGTCTTGTCTTCGAACTTTTTCTCTTTCTGTCGCGCTATGGTCGTTACTTCTGTGTATGGGTTGTCGCAGTTCCAACTATCGCTGCCAGTTGGCGCCTGTTTTCCATAGCCGTCATTTTTTGAATTGCCGCGTTGTCCGAACATCGGTCTTTTTTCCGACGTGCTGGGATTTTTGGGCACGCATAGTCCTCAGCTTCAATACCCATTGCTTATGGCACAATATTCTTGTTTCTCTATGCTAACGCAATGACTTGTGTGTGCTGACTCTTTTTTCTTTTCGTCACACTAATTTTCTCTCCTGCACGCACAGATTTTCGCGTGGTGTTTTTGTTTGTTTGTTTGTTTTTAAATAATAATAAATTATTCCTTCCAACTTAAAAAAAAAAAAAGAGAAAAGAAGCCCAAAAAGAAACAAATTTAAAATAAATATTTAAAATAAAATCTAAAATAAAAATACTAAAATTGCCTAAGCTAAAAGTTTGTTTAAAAAAACATTTTGAAGCAGGGGTGTTGGGGTGATGCCCGACATTTTGAGAGAGAGAGAGAGAGATATGGATGTCAGGCATTGCCCCAACACCCCTGCGAGACTAGCCCAGGTTTCATGGGCACCCACGAGACCTGGGCCACGCTCGGAGGGGGCTGGGGCGATGCCCAACATCACCCCCTCCCTTTACTTTATTTATATGCAACTATGTGTGTGTGTGTGTGTGTGTGTGTAACTATATAAATTATATAGTTACATATAATATAATTTTTTTTTTAATTTTATGAACAATTTTCATTTAAATTTTATTTTTTAAGTTTTTTTTTTTTAAGTTTTTTTTTTTTTGGTTGTAATTTTAAAGTTTTTAAAGTATTTTAGTGATTGTTTTTAAATTTTGTATTAAAGTTCTATTTTAGGTTTTTTAATTTGAGGTATTTTTTATATATATTTTTAATTTGTTTTTGTTTTTGTTTTTTTCACCTTTTTAAAGGTTTTTTTTTGCCATAATTTTTTTTACCCTATTTTTTTTTAATTTCTCATTTTCTCTTTCTTTTTATATATATTTTTTGTATGATGTTTTTTTTTCCTATTTAGTTTTTTCTGTTTTTCTTTAATCTTTTTTTTAATATAAATTTGTTTTTTAAATGTTTTTTGGGGGGGTTCTTAGTTTTTTTTTAGATTTTATTTTATGAAAAAAAATGAATTATATTTTTTTGCTAAATATTTAAAAATAGTGTTATTTAACTATAATTATTTTTTTATGTATTGAAGTAAAGGTAAAAAATGTGTTAAAAAAGATATTTTCCACTATATTTAAAAAATATGGAGCCATAAATTAATTAAGAACCCATAATTATATGAAAAAACTTAATTTTAAAAACGTAAATGGTGTACAACATTTTTAACATTGAATGAAGCATGGAAACATGATTAAAAACACCATTGAACCAAAAAAAAAATAGAAAGTTTTGAAAATAGATGAAAAACAAAAAAAAATGAACAATTTGAAAATAGATGAAAAAATAAGCATTTTAAAAAATATTGTGGATTCATTGTGGATCCAAAAATTTAAAATATCAAAAAACCACCTAAAAAGGGAAGGGGGGTGCTACCAGTAGCACAAATTTTAAAAACGGGGTAAAAAATGTGACCCCTGAAAAAAACTAAAACTCTGTAGATTTTTCGTTAAGTTGGTAACTATGTTTATTGAATGAAGTGCATAAATGAGGTGAAAATGGTTTTTTCAAGGAGCCATAACTTTCATCTCAAATATTGAATCAAGGCAGATGAATAGTCACTGGAAACCTGATTCATAGGAGAATAATCTTGAAATATTATAATTTGGAGAAATGTGATAGGAATCTTCTTTAATTGAGAAGATGGAACTACAACATTAATTGACAATATTTTTTTTTATAATATGCATAATTCTAACAAAAATGGTTCCTTTCACATTTTTGCAGAATTAGGGGTATAAGAATATCAATTCAAGCTCAGAATTGCAGATCAAAGACATGGAGTATGAACAAAGAACCTATTGACATGAGAGAGAATCCAAAGGCCAAAATATCAATTGGAGTAGTGAGGAGACATAATCTAATGGACATAAGAGTAGGGTGGAGCCAACATAATTGTTAGAGACTATGAGGAGTTTGTTGGCCCTCGATTTTAACTCTTTTTGTCACTTTCATTGATCAATTTCCTTCTAAACCTATGCCTTTGAACTATCTCATACCCTATTATTACCTCTTTTTTCCATAAGTATTCCACTATCTATAGGATATGTATACCAAGGAGATATCCAAGGTAAATTTTTTTAATTTTGCATATTTTCACCTTTTATATGCAATTTAGCTTGAAAATCAGTTTATTAACAAGTCACTACAAGAATAAAAGATTCTATAGTGACGACATATTCCTCTAACAGATTCATAGCTTTGCAAGGTTGTGTGCATTCGAAGGACAAACCACGAATTGGAGGTGGTTCCAAATCTTTAAGACAGGGTTGCATACCTGCCAGCCAAGATCCAGAGTCAATAAAGCGAGCATTGAAGAAAAGTCAATCTCTAGGTCAACAAATAGCACCATGGAAGAGTATTTTAAATATAAAGGTACTGACATCCATAATTAAGACAACAAATCATATACGTGAATTTCATGCATCCCTATCATAAAATTCTCTATACGTGGACTATCTAATAGTTCATCAGGCTACAGTCAAGATAGATCGAATCTACAAATTCCACATTCTTTGCTTCTGGTTATTCTATTATAGAATTCATAGGATATGGATCTAAGGAAATGATTGTAATTCCAAATAAACAAATAGCCCGAATCCTACGGGAGAAGAAGGGTGGTTATCTTGTTATTTTGATGCGGATGTAATGTGATTTTCACATGTTGTGCATAATGAGTTCTCTTCTAGATATGTAGCATCCTCTACAACGTAATGCAAGCAAGGCAGGCCCCCTGTGTAAGGTATACGTTGCACAATTTTTAGTTATTTTTTATTTATGTGCTAAGTATGGTTTTATTTGCATTCATTTTTTCTTTCATAATGTTAAATGCAAGTAATGAATATTTATTTTCATAGATTGCAGGGATACTAGTGCACAATTTGTTATTGAATAATATTATCTCATTTTTTACCAAAAACATTCATTCCATATAATGATTTTAATACTGCAATGGGACAGTACAATTGATAATTCAATAGATTAACAGACTTAAGTGACTAGAATCATTCATGTAGTAATGCATTAATTATGTTTTAGAAATTAAAAACATTTATGTAGAAGTTCAGTAAGAAATTAGTATTGAATTTTTTCATTTGGAAATTTATTGATCGAGGTGGATATCGGTGGCCACCCACCTATTCCAACTAGATCAAAACTGTCTTCTGACAATTTACTATTTTTAGCATTTTTTCGGTTCTTAAAATTTTGGGGCCATTTTGAGGGCCTAAATGAATTTTATTCATGTTAGGGAACCTCAATGATATCCAAATGGTATGATTGAACCCCCAAAATGAATATCCTCATCGATACCTTTCCAGTGATCTATCGTGTGCTCCAAACGAAGATCGCATGCCAAAGTTATGCCCCCGGAAAGTTGATACACCAAACTACCCAAAATGAGGTCCACAAAACTGTTGGCTTTTCCTTTTCCGGGGTTAGGGTTTTGGATTTTCTTTGTGTTAAAAATTCCTTTGGAGCCTCATTTTAATAATAAAATTCTTGTGAATGTGAGTAGTTGTCACATCTCTTCTCAGAGATAAGTTGCCACCATTCTAGAGAGTCTTTCACTCTGTATTTCTAAAGTTTTGTACATTTCGCTCATTGATAGAAATTGTGTATTACTGTATATTTTTTTTATGGTTATATCTATGATGAATCTCTTTTATATTATTTCATATTTGATATGTCTCTGTACATTTATTTATTATATCTCTACTCTCATTTCATGCCAAAAATAATCTGGATCGGTGGTATCAGAGAACGATAATCTTGATCATTTTTCAGTGCATGTCCCTGAAAAGGTCTGAGTATAGAAAGTTGGTTCTCGATCTTGTCTCTCTTGAGGAAAATATCTCTCGCATGCCCAAGAAACCATCCATGGTGGAAGAAAAGAAAAACGACGGAGCATAAGATTCTATTAATATGTTGCTTGAGCTAGCTCTCACACGACAGAGGGATGAAATGATGGATAATTTTTCCCACATCCTTCAACGCCTACCAATAACAACATGCACGTATTCATCAAGCGACGATTTTGAAGACACCTCTCCATTCAAGGTACAAGTTAATTTTGATATTCCCGTAATTGAAGGTGGAATAGATGCAGATGCCCTAGAAAAATGGTTAAATGTGCTAGAAAGTTATTTCTTTGTTCACAATTTTTTTGATAGGGAATATATCACCTTAGCACTCCTTAAGGATCTCCCCCATGTCAAAAATTGGTGGGAAACTTACTGGGAAAAATGTTCCACAGAGGAGTCTAGAATATATGGGACCGATGCCACTTGGGATTTTTTTGTGGATGTGGTCAAGGAACAATATTACCCTATTGGTAACTATGAAAACCAGTGCATGAGATGGACCATGCTGCATCAAGAGAGGGGCCAAGCAGTTCTAGAGTTCACCAATACCTTCCATACCTTGCGCACCAAGCTAGGTATCAAATTTTTAGAGAGACATTTTGCTCAAAAATACCATGGAGCTCTACATAGGTACATCCAAACTGAAATGGAGTTTCTAAAAATCTTATCGTTGGGTTGGCTATCAATTTGTTGTCAAAATCGAATAGAAATTTAGGCACCAGAACAAACGAGAGTTCGATTATGAAAATCCGTAACAACCAAAGTATGATAAAGATGACCCTAACAAATAACTTGCCGAAAAGTAGTCTAAGCCACATGAAAAGAAGGGTCTTTGAAAGACAAAGAAGGACACTGGAAAGTGGTGTGATTTCCACAAAATCTCTTGTCACAACACTGATGAATGTTGCTCAAAATAGTCATTGGTGGTCGAGATCAAAGAAAAACATATGAACCCATATTCAGAAAATAATGGGAGAAGACATATCATCAACGTAGACCCCACTGCTACTATCACAACCACAACAATTCAACTAGAAGAACCAACAGATACCAAAAAGGGGGAGCACCTCTTCCATTCACAGATGTGGGTGAAGGGGAGCCCGTTGCATTTCATTGTTGATAGAGGAAGCCATAAAAACCTCATCTCAACAGAGGTCATCAAACATTTGGAATTATTGACAACACCACACCTGCAACCATACAACATCGAGTGGCTTCACTAGGGATGAGATCTCCATGTTAGACAACAGTTCCAATTGCCATAGGAATCCATCCCTTCAAGGATGAGTTATTATGTGATGTTTCCCCACTGAAATTTTTGGATGTTCTTTTGGGCCAACCATATATGTGAAAGCACCATGTTATTTATGAGCCTCGACCCTGTAGTGTTGTTGTTACTTTGGGGGGTCATCTCTATAGTATACCAGAGGTAGTTCCAACTACTGTTCCACCTAAGTAGGTTTGCAAGGTAGTATCTCATAGTACAAAATTCAGCTTCTTCACAATCTGTTCAAAAGGTGAATAGAAGGACACTATAACCATTGCAGCCTCAATCCAAGCACCTTCTATCCAACATAAGTAGGTCAAAAGTATTGAAGCAAAGCACAAAGATTCATTCTACACATAGTCATCTCATGTAGCTATATTGGTTACAAAGGTCCAACCCTTCCAACATCAGGTTCTCAACAGCCTTCCACAAGCCAAGAAACACAACTTCTACAACAAGGAAAGCATCTCACCAAGGTTCATATTCAGCAAATGCTTCCCCCTCACCCTCGAGAACTCAACGCAATGGAGACAATTTATTCCTAAGGAGGGATCATTGATCTAGGTAGATATCAGTGGCCACCCACCTATTCCAACTGGCTCAAAACAACTTTATGGCAATTTACTATTTTTAGTAGTTTTCGATTCCTAAACTTCCAAGGCCATTTTAAGGGACAAAATGAAGTTTTTTCACGATAGAGAATCTCATTGATAACCAAAATCTCTTATTGAGCCCCGAAAATGAATTTCCTCATTGATACCTTTCCAACGAGCTATTGTGTGCCCCAAAGGAATATTGTATGCGAAAGTTACGCCCCCGAGAAGTTGATACACCAAACTACCCAAAACGGGGTCCACAAAATTGTTGGCTTTTCATCTTCCAGGGTTAGGCTTTTGGATTTTCTTTATGTTAAAATTTACTTTGGAGCCTCATTTTAATAATCATCTTCTTGTGAATGTGAGTATCCATCACATCTCTTCTTAGAGATAAGCTGCTGCCATTCTAACTAGTCTTTCACTCTGTATTTCTATAGTTTTGTACATTTCACTCATTAATACAAATTGTGTATTATTGTATCTCTACGTTTATGGTTGTATCTATGATAAATATCTGTTATATTATTGAATATATGATATATCTATGTACATTAGTTTATTATATCTCCTCTCGCATTTCGTGTCGAAAATAATCCGGATCATTTATCATAACTAAATCTTACACATACGGTGTAAGCACTTCATAAGAATATGTTCTTGGTTCAATATCTAATGTAACAAAATTTAATCAATTAAATTTCCTGACATTTTTGGCATTGTTTCCGGGGTAGTATCATTGTAGATGCATGGGGAGAGAGATGATAAGACACAAAGATGACTTTACTATAATTATTTCATGGTATAATAACCCGATGCATTCACTATAAGTAGATTTGTAGTGAGTCTCTCTTCACTAATTTAAATCATGATAAGTAGAATGCATGAATAGACATAGATATCCTAGAGGTATATTTACTAGTGGAGTAGGTAGGACTACACCAAATACCATTTCACCTGCCACTTCATCAACTTCAACATGTGGTGTTGTAAGAGCCACTACATCCATTAATCCATCTGCAGGTAGAATTACAAGAGGAGGACGATCAAACAATATTGTGACTTCACAAGTAAAAGGAAAAATAAAAGTAGGAGAAGGAAATTCCAAAGAAAGGGTTCCAAAAAAATAAAAATAAGTTGTCATACTTTCATCTCATCTACATGAAGATGAATTGACCAGTGGTCAACCAAAGGTCTCACTTTCAGAAAATCCTATAGAGGAACCATATTTTTTTGTTTCATCAGAAGAATCTGTACATTTCAGGCAAGAAAATATGTCTAGAGAAGAAGGACTATTTAATGTTGAATTTTTTAATTTTCAGATCTGATAATTATTTCCTTATGATTTCAAACAAAATTTTATTCTACTGTTATCATAGAATAATTACACATTGAAAATATCAACCAAAATAAATTGCAGTGGAAACAATAGAATCATAGAAAGATATCAACCAATGATCATAAGGTTGGGGGGGGGGGGGAAGGGTACAGTTAGGATTACTTGTTGGTTATGCAAGCAAATGCACCTCACTTACCTTTTCCCTCATATGGATGAAGCTTCACAATTGTTAGAATACATTGTTGTTTCTCAGAAACAACCTCTAGCTACTTCCCATGAGTCCTCTCCCAACCAACTGTTGGTTGTTGAAGTGGTAGATATTATTCAATCCTTGGTCGATCCCACTCTTCCCTTGGAGATTGAAGTGGATATCACTCAAGTTTTTCTTGTCACTTCAGTTCCTCTAGAGAAGGGGTATTTCTCCCTTTTCAATGGAACCTCCTCCAAGTACTGAGGTCATTTCCTTTGATTGGAACGGGTTGGAGGAGCCTCCCCTTCTCTCTTGCATGCCTTTCAAAATCATTGTGTAGGTTCAAAATACAATCAAACATCACACTATTGTTTACGAGGGCTCTTATGTTAGCATTATATTCTCAAATTCTTGTCAAGATATGGTTTCCCCTCAACTCTTGTTGGTTATCCATCATCTATTGACTTTTAATAGAATATCTAGTGAACCTTTAGGGATCCTTCCTCGGCTTCCCATCACCTTAGGAGGGAAATTTTTTTGTATCAATGTTATGGTAGTCCAAGGTCCCTTGGATTTTAATTTAATCCTTGGGAGAGACTATGTATATGCTATGAAAGATTTTGTGTCCACACTCTTTCAAGTTATGCATTTCCATCATAATGGAAACATTGTGACCATTGACAAACTTTCATTCATTAGTCCTTATCTGACTACTAACCATATGAATTCCTTAAATGTTCCTTCTATTAAAGTGATATCCCTCCCTCCACATATTAATTATGTGGTATCATGTCCCATGCCTTCAACTGCTAATGAGACGGAGCCTCTCATGATATGCTTGACTTATTTAGACTAAGATCCGGTAGTTGACATGGTGAACTCTTAAATGGGGTATTTGGACCCTGATCCCCCACCATTACCACTATTGAGTCTCTTGACATACATTCTTTCCATATCATTTTTCTTGCATCTGATGAATAACTCTTGGAAGACATGGTCAAGACACATGAGCATAGTTTGTTTTCTGTGTCAATCTCATTAAAAAAAGAAACAACTAATCATGAACATAGTTTTATTTTTGTGTCGAGCTTGTTAAAAAATGAAACATATAACTATTAGCATAGTTTTCTTTCTGTCTCAAACTCATCAAAAATGAAACAGATAACCATGAGCATAGTTCACTTCCTGTGTCAAGCTCGTTAAAAATTGAAACATATAACCATGATCATAGTTCATTGCCTGTGTCAAGCTCGTTAAAAAATGAAACAGACACTCCTTCAATTGAGTCAAGTATTCCACTAGATCTAGTACCTGAACCTTCATTTCCTCTGCCTATGTCATTTGATCCTATTTATTTCTCCCTCTATGGTCAACCTATTCCTATTAGTATCCATGAGTCTAATCAGATGCAAAAGAAGAGTCAGTGGATGAAACAAATCTTGGGGGGGCATGTCTCCAGCCTATGGACATCATGATAGATTTAAGAAGCTAGATTTTGTTGATCATGACAAGGGAAAAGTACCAACCTATGGACATCATGTTGGGAAAAAATCTGCCAATGGGTATCCCTCAAAGTACCAACCTCTGGACATCATGTTGGGAAAAAACTCGTCAATGGGTATCATTTTGAGCATAGTTTATTTTCGATTTTGAGCTAATTAAAAAATGAAACCAACCCCAAGAACAATTTCATTATTTGTTTCAAGCGCGTTAAAAAATGAAGTAGACACTTCAAACATAGTTGATTCTCTGTTTCAAGGTTATTAAAAAATGAAGCAGACATCTTATTATTTTCTTAATAGTTGCGCTTGCTACTGCCTCACTTCTATTTTTCGTCTCTCTTGCTTATGGCCATTGGAATTATTCTTGATGCTAGCCATTCACATCACGTTGCTCCCATTTTTTAGTTACCCTCTAAGGAGACAGGTTTGTGTGAGAGGTCCTCGCTTTTCGTTCCTACCTGCTATGACCTATCATAGTCATTTCTTAGGAGTTATTTTACCCATTGGAACTTAGTTGCATGCCACTTGTTCTCTCTAGACATGCTTAGTATTTTTTCTTTCTCATGCTCATAAATACATGAGAATAAGTTACTGAGTATACTTTTATCATTTTTTCGGGCTCGTAAAAACTATACAAAAAAATAACTTTTTCGAGTATTCTTTAAGCTATTTTCAAACTCTCTAAACATGAAAATATTACCAAGTGAGCTTGTTTCCTTTCACACTCGTTATAATAAATTTAAAGGGAGTCTATTCTGTGTAATTTTAACCCTTTTTTGAACCGAATGGAATAATTACAAAAAAATAATACTCTAGTCAGCATTCGCTAGAAAATTTCTCCCTTGTATTGTTTTATACTTTTTCAAGCTCGGAGGACTAAATTTATGAAAAATGACACCCTTAGAGTATTCTTTAAGTTATTTTCAAACTCTCTAAATGTGAAAATATCGTCGATTTTATCTTCTCTAGGCTCATAAAATTATACATAGAAGGACCCATATGGGACCGAACCTCTCCTTCTTCAGGTTCGTTAAACATGTGATGAGGGATGCATCAAATATGAGTTGTCTCGAGAATCTTTTTTCCTCCTCAAGATAGTTAAACAAAAATAGGTACTCGTCATTCATGGTGGGGGGAAATTTGAGTAAAGTGGATCAGTTTTTGGAAATCATTATGGAAATTGTTTATTGTCTCCCTTGAACATGGCACATGTTTGCGTATTGTATTACAATCAGGTAATTTTCTTGTCTCTAAGTCATACAAATCCTATGATTCGATATACTGCTTCGGCCCACCTGAAGAGTGCCCTAGTTATTGTCACACTATGTTTTGGTCTATCTCTCATAGAGTCAATGATACCAAGTCATTTGTCGTGCCTCACAATGTTCAAGGGAAGTTTCATCCCAAATAAACCACTTTGCAGTATTACCAACCTTCATCCTCATGTTAGTTCATGCTCATTTTATTTATTATCTTACATCACTTTCCTATGTCAGTTTCATGTTGATGATGGGGGAACACATCATGGACCTTCTTTAATGAGTGTGTTCCTGTCGAATTCAACACATTATCTAGGGATTAGACTTACAAACCAATTAGTACCTTGGAACCTTCATGCCCCAATGGTAGGTCTCCTTGCTTTCAATATTAGGTTTACATCATTGAGCTCTCATCAAATGATTCCCTGAATGTTTGACCTCATCTCATTTATTCACATTCGGTGGAATGTACTAGGGTACCTTGGGGTTAATTGTCATTATTGGTGATTTCCCCCACACTTGTTAACGATATACATCAATGAATATTAATAAAGTGGTTTCTACCATGTTCAACAGCAACATATCTATTCACATGGGTAGAATCGTACCATTTCAGGATCAAGATGAAGACCCTAGAAACCCCTTAGGAACCCATCTTTGTTACATGCCTCTCCCAGTATGGTCATCATGATGGTGATCTCACTGATGTATATGATGTCACATAGATCCACTTTGCATTGGTCTATGGCTATGTTTTTGTCATATTGTAGCTCCATTGTGTATTATTTCATGGCTACTGTTAGCACTCTATAAATTTGTTCGAATGATAAAAAAAAAATGATAGAGGTAAAATACAAACCAAATTTGGAGTTGGGAAGTAGCTTACTCAACTTAGAGAGGGCTCTCTCCTATCACTTGGTATTTATTTGAAAATCAATAGCTAGGTTTTGTTGTTTTGAGGGGTTTTTTATAATTTTGCTAGCAAGGAAGAGGAGGGACACTTGGGGCTATGGAGTCAAACTTCTAAAAATGAATGGAAGCACTGACTAGTTAGTAGAAATCTCCATAGGATAAAGGATAAATGAGGTGATAAATCTGAGTTATAATTTGTAAATTTGCAGAGTGTAGGAAGAAAAGAAAATATATAACTGACAGAGCATTAAATAAATGATTTATGAACTAGTTAGGAAGAACTTAACACAATTTAAATTGCTTCAGCCGACAGAATCACAAGATGAATTATGGGCCTTTGACTATCCAATTTAAATAGAAGACAATGAAAATGAAATCAAAAATACAGAAAATACATACAAAGAGAGGAGACAAAACTCATATCACCACCATTAGAATCTTTTCATAGAAACTTCAAGACTTCTGCATGCGTATTCAATTCAGATTCAAAAATTTGCGTTCAAGTTCCAAATAGCTAAGATCGTTCCCTTGCACTTCTACCAACTCCTAATACATTTGGAACTCCTAATATTTATACAACTTTGAGTCCCTTCGGTTTGAAACCGATTACAATGATTGAAATGAAACATTTCAGTTTCTGAAACTAATTATAATGATTACATATGACAGTTTTGGTTTGAAACCGATTACAATAATTAGCAAAAAAATGTTTGGTGATCCGGATTCTGGTTCCTCTGATGCTTTAGCCTCATATTTTTCCATTTGTTCTGCTATGGTATTCCACTTGATCTTCCATCTTCAGTGAAACCTAGACATCATTTACTAGACACTGGAAAACTACACTTTGTCTTACCCAGTCGTACTATCCCCTTCTATTGTAAGTCAGAAGGGATATCATAATCTATCATTTCTTTGATCAGGATCTCCAGGTCAATGTAGGAAGCATATGTCATGACTGGCAGTCCAAGTTTGATTTTTTTGAACTAATCCAGAATCTCAAAGTCTATAATTAGATGCTCAACTAATGTGGTTCCTTTAAGATTTCCCTCCAGGGTTTCGAACTTGGAGTGATCCATTATGCACTAAGTGAGGAGAGCATTGTATTCTTCCTAATCATATAATTTTCCTTTTCCATCCCAAAATGGTGGGAGGCATTTGATGAACAATTCGTCAAACAAATCCTTGAACTATTGCACACTTTGCTCCATCTATGTTGCCTTTGTTTGGACTGATTTCAATAGGTTATGTTTAGCAACAACCCTCCTAGCCTAGATGATCAATGTATTTCTATATTTAACTCCAATAGTCTGAATTTCTACAATAGGAATGGAGTTGAGTAGGTTTATGGCATTTTAGGCCCATTCTGATGGCTTCTTTGATAAAGTTTCATTCACAATAGTGCACCTGCTTCTCGCTATGATAGCCATGTTACCTTTATCATTGATGAAATTCAAATACACTCTGAACTTGGAAACTTCAGCATCTATAGAATCCTAGATGATATGCTTGGCTCCTTGCAATACACCTTTTCCTCTTAATCTCATCTTCAACTTATCTATCATTTCCTACAAGGCTCCATTCTCATTTTGATATTGATCCATTCTTTCATCCTTTGCTTTCATCTCTTGCTTCAATTTCTCTATGCTCCCTTTTAGCCCTTTGATTTCTATTTCTTTCAAGCTAACTTGTGACATAGCCTAGACAAGTCCTTCAATGTTTGGCCTAGATTCTGCAGCAATAGGTATGACTACAAACCTTTTTATAAATTTTGTCTGATCTTGTGACCACCTCACCTTTTCTTTTTCGAGTTGCAATTCCCTAGCTGTGTAGTCCAATGCCTCTTGATGAAGTGTTTCATTTTCCTATTCTAGAGAAACCAATTATGTTGTTTGTGGATGTTCTATGGTAGACATCTTCAATTTATTCTTCAATCTTTGAATCAATTTGTCCTTTTTATCCAATGAGGATTTCACCCCTTGGGGGCCTTCAGATTCCAACCTCTTGACCTGAGTCTACCAAGCTCTGCTAGATGGTTTTTCTTGCCTCAACTGCCCTTCCAATTTCATTGCATACGATGACAACTTTGAATTCTTCAAGCTTAAACTCAAGTAGTCAAAATACAACATGTCACTGGTGTTCTTATGGAATTTGACATTGTCTAGAGCACTTATGTTGTCATACCTTATCTTTATCTCGGATACTTTTTCTTCATCTAAAAATGCAATGTTAAAGGTCCTCTTCTCAATATCCCTTACTGTGAACAGAGAATATTTGTGTTGAGAAATATTTTCCACTTCAGGGAATAAATTCCTCATCTCACCGAGAGCTATGTTTCCATTCTCAACATAATTCTTTGCCAAATATTATTTAGACTAATAAGTTGCCCCAAATGTTTTATCAAAGATATGTTTTTTACTGCTAAAATTTCTTGAGCTACATTCACTTTGGAGTTTGATTTCCTTTTCAACCTCTACAGTGCTAGTGCCACTTTCCACCATATCTGGATTTACTTGTTCTCTGGGATATTCCTCCTCTAAATCCAATATCTATGGAGACTGTGTAATATTCATCTTCTTAGGAGTAGTCTACTGATCACTGGTGCCCATGGCCTCTAAATCGCTTCTCTTGTTGTAAACACTCATCTTAGGAACTTTGACTATCAGTTTCTGAGGAGCTTGTTGTGTTTGAATTTGTTGAAGGGTTTCCTCCACTTGTTGTGTGGAGTTGGTTGAAATATTGTTTCCATATCAACACCGACTTCTAGGTTTTCTAGCTTATCAAAACCCTCAACATGTTCATGCTCATAAGGGGCTTGTTTTTTCATCAATCTTCTCTTGGATATGATTTGGTGTGGATCCTATATTCTTCCATGTAGTTGTGAAAAAAAAAATCCTGATATTTTTCTTGAATATGAGATAAGAATGATCTATTTTTACTATGAAAAGGCCAATGATAAAAGGGAATTTAAGGTTGGAGGCCTTGCGCAACTTCAAGAAATGCTATGTCTTAGATATAATTCTTTGCCTGATGAATTAAAGGGAAAAGACTCTGGGGGTCCAAAAAATAATCAATAGATAGGGGGAATCATGACAACCATAAACCCAGATTACTTTTGAGTGCATGAATAGTACCCAATCCCCCACTCCGTTCTCTGGATTTGGCTATAGATAACTCTTCATGTCATCCAAAACTCTAGGTAAGCTGGTGTTGAAAATTGAACTATAAAATATGGACATGAGTTTGTTTATGAAGATGAGCAATGTAATCCTTTTACATTCTGTTGATATAAAGGTTGCTTCAGGAAATTCTCTCTTATTGGTTTCCAAGAAAATATTCAGCAAATAGGTGTAATATCTGAAATGCCTTAGAGAGAGAAAATTCACTAGTTGTTTATGGATATTATCAGCTACTAAAAAGTGTCTCCAACCATGTAGAAAGTATGTACCAATAATGTTTCAAATACACATAAACTATGACTCATCAACATGTACCAACATTATCAACTATACACCTCATGTATGTGCCAACTCATCAACTACTTGTCTCAACCATGTACCCAACATGTACCTCAACCACAATCCCTCATCAATTTCATAATCCAAATCTTATTTGTAACTCTGTAATAGACCTAGTGTATATGATCAGATACCTACAAACCTTCATTAAATTTAACAACAAGAGACTAGCATTTTCATCAAACTTTACTTTATTCTCACATGACTAGTTTTGGATTAGTCAACAACCCTAACTTGAAATGATCATAAATATGTACCTGCAATGAATAAAGATATGCAAATAGTGCACAATGTTCTTTAGTGTGTTTTGTGCAATTCCTCCAGGTGTCACTACTTGGAACCTCTCAGAAAAGGAGTTATATCAAAAATGACATACCTTGTTGAATTCTGGCTTATTCTAGAGAGCGAACTTGTAGAGCGTGCCCCACACAAAATATTTGTTGTACGGATATGAAAATTGTAAAAATAATACTAAAGAATTTAATATAGCCAACCCATTTGGTGTTACTGAATTTGAATCTTTTATGAATAAGTTATGATGATTTTACCTGAAACACATGTTTTAGACTAGTTTCAGGACTAGCCACAAACCCTATTTTCCACGGAGTATAACTCAAAAAGTAAAACGACCCACAAGTTGAAATTTGTACCATAGCTACCTGGATATGTTTCCTCAATGGTCTCCTAGATTCACATTCTGAATCATTCCATAAAAAAATTTATTGTGAAAATGTCAAGATGACTTGTAAATAACATACCTCAGAAAGCATCATCAAAAGAATTTATCCTCGGTTGAATTTTGGCCTTATTTACTTCACCTTCCCTCTGCAATTCGACTTATATATCCTTTGGTTACCTCATTCACCTGTAGATATTCAATATGCTCAAGTGTAATTAAAATGAGAGAGCACTGCCTCTTATTTACACTTTCATGTAGCTTCCTCAAGGGGTTACCTTTTAACCATCTTAACCCACTTTCCTTATTTTATGGTTAACCCACTTCTAATTTCCCCATTAAATTTATTATTGAAATAATTTATTTTGTATTCACTTTGAATTATAGTACACTCATCACTTCACTTTATTATTTATCTTCTAAAATCTCTTAACCACTTTGACTACTTTGACCTTTTGGGGCTTCTAGATGACTCATGAGGGTTCTCCAAGTTCACATGGCCATCACTCTCTTACCGTGAGGCATTATCTGACGTTCCACATAACAATGGAAATGGAATGACATGTACTATCCATATAGAATATTTGTGCCTGCAAATACATAAAAACTCATACCATTATCCATCAAACAAACTTGGTTCCATTACCCAAACCTGGGTTCTCCAAATTCTCATGGTCGAACTCTCTAACCGAGAGGATTTATGTGGCGTTCCACATACCACTGGAAATGGAATGATATTTTATATCCATATAGAATAGTATTAACTTAAAATATATTAAAACTCATACCATTATACATGAAACAACCTTGGGTCCATTACCCAAACCTTTGTGCTACCAAAATTCACTACCGGACTTTCTCCAAGGGTTGACATGAATCACTAAGGGTTGACATCAATATTCAATATCACTCTCCAATGGTTGACATCAATGGAAACCAACAATCCATACCAACTATCCATTCACCTAAGCTAACTGTCTGAAAACGAATGGAAGCATTGACTAGTCAATATAACTCTCCAGAGGATAAAGGCTAAATGAGGCAATAAATCTGAGTTATAATTTGTAAATTTGCAGTGTAGGAAGAAAAGAAAATATATAACTACATCAGAGCATTAAATAAATGAATTCTGAATTAGTTAGGAAGAACTTAACACAATTTAAATTTCTTCAGTTGAGAGCATCACAAGATGAATTATAGGCCTTTGACTATCCAATTAAACAAAAGACAATGAATATGAAATCAGAAATATAGGCAATGTTGGGTATGTGTTATATTCTTTGCATGTGTGTGTGTGTGGGTGCGTCAGATACGACGACTGCGTCTGACGATCTGAAATTATTTTTTTTGGGCGGTTTTTGCTATTTTTAGCGGATTTTGCTATTTTTAGTTGATTTGTAAATTAATCCCGGATTAAGGGATTAGGGTTTTGGTATCTACGGAATACCTAAAAACATTGTATATATTGTATGGCGAATGGT
>ML780002.1:2233955-2260280 GCA_009831015.1 Picea engelmannii
CGATATAATGAACAAGAAAGGTTTTCCCGGTTGAGGGTTTCCGGTAAAGATCTCTGTGTATTCTGTGTATGAGCCATTGATTAATTTCTGTATTGCTTAAGAATATATATGCATTGCTTTACTTCGCAGGTTTAAAACTTACAGGCAATACATACAAAGAGAGAAGACAAAACTCAGATCACCACCAAAAGAATATTTTCATGGAAACTTCAAGACTTTTCCATGTGTATTCAATTCATCTTCAGAAAATTCCATTCAAGTTCCAAATAGCTAAGATTGTTCCCTTGCACTTCTGCAAAATCCTAATACATTTGGAACTCCTAATATTTATACAAGTTTGAGTCCCTTCAGTTTGAAACCAATTACAATGATTGAAATGAAAGTTTTCAGTTTCTGAAACTGATTATAATGATTAAAAATGACAGTTTCAGTTTGAAACCGATTATAATAATTAGAAAGAAAATTTTTGGTGATCTGGATTTTAGTTCCTCTGACACTTCATCCCTGTATTTTTCCACTTACTCTGATCTGGTATTCCACTTGATCTGCCATCTTCAATGACACCTGGACATTATTTAATGGACCCTGGAAAATTGCACTTTGTCTTACCCAGCCACACTATCACCTTCCATTGCAATTCAAAAGGGATATCATAATCTATCATTTCTTTGATTAGTATCTCTAGATCAATGCAGGAATCATATGTCGTGACTGGCAGACCAAGTTGGTCTGCTTTGAGTTGATTCAGAATCTCAAAGTCTTTAATCATATTCTCAGCTAATGTGGTTCCTTTTAGGTCTTCCTCTAGGGTTTTGAACTTGGAGTGATCCATTCTGCACTGAGTGAGGAGAGCCTTTTATTCTTCCTGATCATATAATTTTCCTTTTCCATCCCAAAATGGTGGGAGGCATTTGATGAACGGTTATTCAAATAAATCCTTGAACTCTTGCACACTCTGCTCCATATTTTTTGCCTTTGTTTGGACTAATTTCAATAGGTTATGTTTAGAAATAACCCTCTTGGTCCAGATGATCAATGTAGTTCTGTCTTTAACTCCAATAGTCTAAAGTTCTGCAGTAAGAATGGAGTTGAGTAGGTTTATGGAATTTTGGGCCCATTCTAATGGATTCTTTGCTAAAGTTTCATTCACAACAATGCACCTACTTCTGGTTGTGATGGCCATGTTATCTTTATCATTGATGAAATTCAAATACACTCTGAACTTGGCAGCTTCAACAACTATAGAATCCCAGATGATATGCATGGCTCCCTGCAACATAAATTTTCCTCTTAATCTCATATTCAACTTATCTATCATTTCCTATAAGGATCCATTCTCCTTTTGAGATTGAGCCATTATTTCATCCTTTGCTTTCATCTCTTGCTTCAACTTATCTATGCTCCCTTTTAGACCTTTGATTTCTCCTTCTTTCAAGCTAACTTTTGACATAGCCTAGACAAGTCCTTCAATGTTTGGCCCAACTTCTACAGCAAGAGGTATGAATACAACCATGTTTATCAATTTTGTCTAATATTGTGACCACCTCACCTTTTCCTGTTCTAGATGTAATTCCCTAGCCTTGTATTCCAATGCCTCTTGACAAAGTATTTCATTTTCCAGTTTTAGAGCAACCAATTATGTTGTTTGTGGATGTTAAGTGTCAAGCATCTTCAATTTTTTCTTCAATATTTGAATCAATTTGTCCTTTTCATCCAATGAGTATTTCACCCCTTAGGGGCCTTCGGATTCCATCCTCTTGACACAAGTCTTCCAAGCTCTGCTAGATGCTTTTTCTTGCCTCCACTGCCCTTCCAATTTCATTACATAAGATGACATATTTCAATTCTTCAAGCTTAAACTCAGGTAGTCAGAATACAACATATCACTAGTGTTCTTATGGAATTTGACCTTGTCTGGAGAATTGATGTTGCCATACCTTATCTTTATCTCGGATACTTTGTCTTCATTTGAAACTAAAATGTTAAAGGTCTTCTTCTCAATATCCCTTACTTTAAACAAAGAAGATTTGTGCCGAGAAATGTTTTCCACTTCAGGGACTAAATCCCTCATCTCACCCAGAGCTATGTTTCCCTTCTCATCATAATGCGTTTCCAAATATTCTTTATACTGATAAGATGCCCCATATGTTTTATCAAATATGTGTTTCTTGCTGCTAAAAGTTCTTGAGTTGCCTTCACTTCAGATTTTTCTTTCCTTTTCAACCTCTACAGTCCTAGTGCCACTTTCCACCATATCTATATTTACTTTTTCTCTGGCCTCTTCCTCCTCTAAATCCACTATCTATGGAGATTGTGTAATCTTCATATTCTTAGGAGCAATCTATTGATCACTGGTTCCCATGGCCTCTGAACCGCTTCTCTAGTTGTAAACACTCATCTTACGAACTTTGACTATTAGTTTCTAAGGAGCTTGTTGTGTTTGACTTTGTTGCAGGGTTTCCTCCACTTGTTGTGTTTGAGTTGGTTCCAAGATTGCTTCCATATCAGCACAGACTTCCAGGTTTTCTAGCTTCTCAAAACTCTCAACATGTTCATGTTCATAAGGGGCCTATTTGTTCATCAATCTTCTCCTGGATATGATTTGGTGTGGATCATATATTCTTCCCTGTAGCTGTGAAAAAACAAAATCCTTGAGCTTTTCTTGAATTCGAAATAAGCATGATCTAGTTTTGACAATGAAAGGGCCAATGATAAAATGGAATTTGAGGTTGGAGTCCTTGCGCAACTTCAGGAAATGTTTTTTCTCAGATATAATCCTTTGCCTTAAGAATTCAAGGGAAAAGACTCTGGGGGTCATAAAAATAGGCAATATATAGGGGGACTCATGACAACCATAAAACTATATTAATATTGAGTGCATGAATAGTACCCAATCCCCCACTTTGTTCTGTGGATTTGTCTATAGACACCTCCTCCGGTCAAACAAAAATTTAGGTAAGCTGGTGTTGAAAATCAAATTGTAAACTCTGGACATGAGTTTGTTTATGAAGATGAGAAATGTAATCCTTTTACATTCTGTTGATATAAAGGCTAATTTAGGAGATTATCTCTTATTGGTTTCCAGGAAAATCTTCAGCAAATAAGTGTAATATCTAAAATGCCTTAGAGAGCAAAAATTCACTAACTGTTTATGGATATTATCAGCTATGAATAGATCAAAACTAATGAGGACTGACAAACCAGGCTCTAAGTTGAAAAAGATCAGTAGGAAACTAAGCATGAATTTGACCACATGTTTTTCATTATCTGGACCTAAGACTTGACTCAAAAAGGAACAAACCCATTGAACTTCAATGACCATTATACTCACATTCATTGGAAAAGATAGGTTCTATGAAAACTGTTTTGTTTTGACAATTGTTTGTAAAAACATATCTCTAACTTCTGATGGACATTCTTTGTATACCCTAATTATATTTTCTTCATTTAAAGATTCAGACATTGTGGAGAAAGACTCTGGTATACAGAGGGAATCTCGAATTGACAGGCTACCTGCCCTACACATGACTTCAAACCCTTGTTTATTCACGACGACTCTTTATTCATGTGAATAATGTTCGGCGCACCAACGTATAAACTCGGGAAAGGGTAAAGGGACTTTGAAAAGATAAGATACTAAGGTAGCCTAGACTACTTCAAGGAATGGTATATGCCTTCCTACATTATCGGACAGGTTGCTTATGGAGACAAAGATGGGCGAAATGGTGATTTCGGTATCAAAGATGTTTGAATCTCGGTCAATTAGGGTTCTTCATTCACCACAAGGTCTTTCTCTGTTACTAAAGTTATGATAGGATCCATGGATGTGATGAAAAATACCTGGAAAAGAGTGGAAATGGCATGCAATTGGCATACTGTCGAGTTGCAATTGAATGAGGGTGGTTATGCCAAGTTTAAAACGATCCAGTTGTTCAAAATAATAATAAAATAAATAACAAATTCCATTTTATACTTTCCAAATTTTGGGGGCGTGAAGAAGTGGTTTAGGGCAACCTGTTTTTCACCCCAAAATGCACCTGGTGGCAACACATAGCCCCTACTGAAAACCATGGTTTAGATTTCGAACCGCTATCTGAAATTATCCTCTGTGCAGTTTCTCCCCCCGAAATGATCCTCCACCATCTATCTGGAGAGATCACGATATGCGATGTACCGAGTCCCATCACCTTAGCGCCCCCGCCAGATTTGGCCTCTTGCTACCAGATTTATCCCCTTCCATGGTTTATTAGGATTCCAAACCAATTTAGTGCCTCGCTAAGTCCTGAAATCTTGATTTCACATAAAAAAAAAATTAATGGTGACTAACATGGGCTCCAACTAGGGATGTTATCCTCCTCGTGAGGTAGAAAAGAATGAAAGACTAAGTTCCTTCCCATTGGGATTTATTCCACTCATGCAACTAAATCGATCAAAATAATATTCACAAAATTTTGTTCACATAACTTGAATTATACTCAGCATAACTTAGGGCCTTCGCTTCAGGCTTCAATTTCTGTTGATTTGATTGCTATTTCTTCCACTGAAAAATAAAAAAAGTTTATATACAATGAATGGAAAGGGTGAAAATTCCTTAAGAGAGATAATGCTTGAGAAGCCTTCCATTCATAGGTCCTCCACCAATGAGATCTCCATTATGTTATTGTAGTATTTAGGCATTATTTCCATGGTATGCCACAATTTTGAAAGGTCCCAACCACAGATGGTCAAATTTCCCATGCTTTCCTCTGTCTTCATTCCTGGCATCGCATCTCAACACCAAATCCCCTACATTGAAATCATCCTCCTTAGTATGCCTATCAAAATCCTTTTTAATCATGTCTTGGTGTAGTTGAGAGTTGTTGAAGGATTTCTCTCTTGTTTGTTGGACATTGATTAATTCATTTGTCCTCCTTTGAATGGAATCCGGTTCAACATCATGCTCCTATAGAAACCTCATCACTAGTAATCCTAATGAAGTAGGAACAACTTCTTCTTTGACATACACAATCTGGAAGGGTGAAGTGGAAATAGACCTTTTAGTAGTGATCATGTCAGCCCATAGTGCATGGATGAGCTTCTTGTGCCAAGCCTTTTTGTTATCTTGCAACAATGTTTTGATAATTCTGGTCAAACTTTTAATGGACGACTTAGCCAACCCATTACCTTGAGGGTAATAAGTTGTGGAATGGCCAAGAGTTATATTGTAATCAATGAATTTTGTTTTCCATATTTTGGGACTTAAACGCTATTGCACTGTCTATAATGATTTTGATTGGACAACCAAACCTAGAAAAAATGTTGTTCTCCATAAACTGAATGATAACAGCATTTGTGTCTTGCCTGGTGGGAACTGCTTTAATCCACTTGGTGAAGTAATCTATGGCTGTCAGCATCCACTTGTGTTGAGCTAAGGACTATGGATGAATTTCTCTTGGGAAATCAAGGATCCATTGTCTAAAAGGTGCTTCAACAGAGATAGGCTTCAACGACAAAGGCTACAATTTTCTCTTCCCATCAAAAATTTGGCATTCATGACAACTTAAAACTTCTTTGTAAACATCAGAAAAATTGCTAGGCCAGTAGAAAATTGCCCTCAATATCTTGTGCACAATATTTTTCCAATAATGGTGCCCTCCAAAATCACCTTTATGAAACTCTCTAATGGTTTTTTTTACTTCTCCTTCCAACAAACAACTTAGCAAGATTCCTCCCTGATCCTTCCAATACATAGATTGATTTAAAATAAAAAAACTTTGTTTCTTTTAGCTTCGAAAACATGGCCTTGGTTTTGCTCAATTCAGGAGGAGCCTACAAATTTCTCAACACATAAATAATATTATCATATTATGGGGAGTCAAGGAATTCTTGAGATACCTGATGGACCTTTTCTTCTTCTGAATTTGCTGACAAATCAACAATGAAATTAATTCCCAAGAGCTCACAATTTTTCTGTGCCATCATCTTTGCAAGTCCCTGCCCCTTGATCAACTTGGTAGGTTTGATCTCAAGGTCATACTCCAACAACACAACTATCCATTTGCCCCATTTTCCCTCAGGATCAGGATGAGTTAAAATTTCCTTCACAGAACTGTTGGGTACATAAGCAATGATATGAGAATGCAAGATATAATATCTAAGATCCTTTAGGGCCTTGACCAGTGAGTATGCCTTATTTTCCATGATATCGTAATTTAATGGGGAATCCCTCAATGTCCTGTTATAGTATGCTATAGGCCTCTCAAAATTTTGTTCATGTTTTTGTAATAAAACACCAACAATGGTGTGCTCCGAGGAAAAAGAAAACAATATAAAGTATTTTGCAAAATTAGGATTGGTCAACACTGGGGCTTTGGTCAATGCCACTTCAATATCTTCGAAGGATTTTCTGGCTTCAAGGGTCCAATTTATCTCACTTCCTTTCTTGAGCATATTAGTGATATGATTTATGATTTCAACCAAGTTAGGGATGAATCTTCTCATAAAATTTACTTTCCCCAGGAAAGATTGCACTTCTTTTTTGCTTTTGGGTGTACCAATTTTTAGGATTCCCTCAACTCTGTTGGGATCTATATTTATTCCCTCCTTTGAAATAATGTTCCTAAGAAATTTCCCCTCTTCCATGCAAAAATTAAACTTCTTGGGGTTCAATGAAATGTCAAAGTTCCTACATTTTTGAAAAACACTTCTTAGGTGTTTACGATGCTCTTCATCATAAACTGAATATACAATTATATCATCTAGGTAAATAACAATAAATTTATCTTTCTCATCAACAAAGGATATATCCATAGCTCTTTGGAAAGTTTCTCCTGCATTCATGAGCCCAAAAGGCATTTTGGCATACATGAAGGTGCCCCATGGTGTTGTAAATGTTGTATTTTCCTTATCATCAGGGTGTACAATGATTTGATTGTACCCAGAGAAACCATCCAGCATTGACATTTTTTAAGAACCAAACATTTTTTGTAGAATGTGAACCATTTTAGGCAGTGGGTAATTTTCCTTGAGAGATACCATGTTCATATTTCTGAAGTCTACACATAATCTGATCTCTCCACTCTTCTTTATGACATGTACTAGATTTTCCACCCACTTAGAAAACCTCATAGACACTATGATCTTGGCTCCAAACAACTTCTTTATCTCTTTCTCAATCAAGGGAAAAAATAAAGTATCGACTCTTATTAATTTTTGCTTGAAAGGTTTATGATCCTGTTTGATTGGAATCACATGTTGAATCACCTTGTTATCATAAAATTTCAGATCTTCATAACTCCAGGAAAAAACATCAGGAAATTCTTTCATTAAATTGATATATCTTTGCTTGACCTCTGGGATAAGTGTCTTGGACAACTTCATTATCTTGGGATCATCCTGATTACCAATGTTGGAATCTTCAACATATTCATCATTTGCAGTAATTTTATGACTCCTGGCCACATCATTGTTGTCAAAGAGTTTTTGTAATGGGACCAGGCCCTTGGGAATGATGTTGTTTTTTAGATGCATTATATCCTTACCATAAATATGATTCTTGAAATAGCCATCATTTGAAAACACAGTTGCATCTTCTTCTTCACCACAATATTCCTCATCAATATTCAAATTTGCAAATTCACCATCCATCTTAAGGAATCTTTCTATTTGTTTATCATCTTCAAAAACCTGCCAGTACTTAATGTTGCCAGATAATGTTGGTTGGTGCTTGAACTCAATATCAAATCCTCTATTACGAAAAATTGGAATTTTGAAAACTGAGGCTGAAGTAGCCAGAGCATCAACAATCTAATTCTCACCCCTTGGAATCGTTGAGAGACTATATTCTGAAAATTCTTCGAGCAGGTCAAGCACTATATTCCTATATTCTCTTAATCTAGGGTGATTTTCTTGATATATTTCCTTCACCTGATTTATGATCAACTCAAATTATCCATGTACAACTATCCTCCTAGGACCCATTTATTTCAAAGTATTCAATCCCAATACTAATGCCTCATATTTAGCCATATTATTTGTGCACTCAAAAGAAAGCTTATACAAACAAATTTTTGTGGCCAGTTTAGGAGGGTTAATACACACACCAACTCTTGCTGCTTCTCTACTAACAACTCCATCAAATATCATGTTCCACATCTCATTCTCTGTGTTATCACATATAGTTTTGAAGAGGCAGCAGGTCGTCCGAGTTCATAGTCTACAGAGGAAGCGTCAAGGTGTTTCTTTCATACCAGTCCATTTTGAGGCTTGAGGTGCAAGCAACAAGCAATTTTAATCTTTCAAGGAGGCAGGATGAATTTTCAATGGTGGAGATCCCCTATGAAGATTGGATTAGCGGCTCACGGGCTCTCGGGAGTCCAAAATTGCGTGAAGTATAGTGAAAGAGAAAAAGGTCTAAAGTCCCAAGGCCCGAAGAAAACGCAAGCCATCGATATTAAAGTGGATAGGTGGTAGTTGGTCCCACTGTTCAGGGAAATAATCTTCATGATTTTTGAAGTGGGAAGTGTGTAAAAATTCCAAAGAGCCAAAGCCTGAACTCCCGAAGCAATCATGGACCATTGATCTTAAAATCAAGAGGGAGTCGTTGATCTTAGTGGAAGTGCCTCCCGAAGGCCCAAAGCCCCAAAATAAGCATGATTTGTTGATCTTGGAGAGAGCCACATGTCGTCACATCCGCAACTCCATGTAAAAGCACAAAAGGTAAGCAATATTTGAGTTTTGATTTTCCCAGAGACCAGAGACCCGAAGTGGATCTCGACTGTCCAAATATAAAAGACACACGTCGTCAGATCCATGACTCCAGGAAAATTCCCTTGAAAGCGCAGGTTTGAGTTTTGATTCTCCCGAAGCCCGGAGACCCGAAGGAGATCTCAGTCATCGATTTAAGAGGGCGTCGTATTCATTAGTATGGAAATATGGCACACTTGTCGTTCATGACACCTGGCACCTATTCGACAATGACACATCAGCATGGTGACACTAGAAGTTCCACGTTGGATCATCCTCTGGGAGGTATTATTGTTCAACATAAAAAACAACGTCCCCCCCAGGGCACAGTTTGACAGTTTCTAAAGATGGAAGGTGGTTAAGCTTGGAGGTGGTGACAAATATGGAAAGTGCACCCCAGATCTCATCTCGGGACCAGATCTATGGCCACATTCCATTGTGGGGGCACAACATCCTCGGGCGATAATTTTCTTAAGTGGTCCCACAATGGAAACCATGGTAAGGAGAAAGTGCTACGTGGTGAAAGATGATGGATTGCGGTCCCAAAAGTGGTCTAAACCTAAACCACCTCTGACCGTCCAGGCAATCACATGTTTATATGGCATCCTATCTAAGAGAAGAACGTGGCCGCTCCATGAGAATTAACTCTTATTCAATATCTGAGGAAAATCAGTTAATGGAGGGTAGGCTTGGTGGTTGAAACCTCAAATCACCCCATAAATGGAAGGTGTGGAGGATCTAAAGTTGTCATCCTGTGGTACCCCTGCAAACCCATGTTGATCTGATCTTGCATCTGACAGAGGGATACATGCACAGTCTGACAAAAGACTGCTCAGATGCAATGCTTTGAATGCAATGATTAGATCACTTTCTTGGTGGTGGAGAATTGTTCTGACTATAAGTAGATAGTTTTAATATATTTTTACAGGTCAAATGGTTGAGAAGAGCTCCCTATTTTGTAATGTTTTGATGCTGGAACTATTCTCTAGATATGTATCAGATTTGAGACTTTTAGATTAATAGAAGTCAACCTATTTTCATCTCTTTGCAAAAACTGTGCTAAAACACTCAAGCATGGAGGATCCAGTCGAGGGTTGTTATGTTTTTTTAATGTAGGTTTGATTGCAGCGGTATCGCAACCAATTTTAGTCATCTTCCTTGTGATTTTTTCCCCTCTTACACTGAATGGCTCGGGCATGGAGGATCTAGTCAAGTTGTTTTAGTTGCATGGTGAATTAGGTTTGATCATTGTGTTGTTGTAACTATGTTGTTTGGACATATTTTAGTGTCTGAAGCTTGATCTTAAGAGTGATCTTGAGTCTAAGTTTTTCTTCTCCAAGCTGCTTGAAGGTCTGATGCTCATAGCAATATTGTTCACCTTTCTCACTAAGTCTTCCATCTGCTCACACTTAAACTCAACTCACTGACTGAAGTTAATGTGGCCCTCACTTCCCTGTGCATTTCTTGTCCAATTTTGTGTTAAACTTCATTCGTATATTGATTTTTTTCCATTGACCTCCACTCATAGAAAACCAAGATCCATCAAAAACTATGATGGGTACTGGGCTTATCCTCCCACAATCTGAGGGTGACTCTCAGTACTAACACTTTGCACTGTCTTGTTGTTCTGAAATTTTCTCAGTTTGTTGATCAGATTTGTCTTTGGCAGTCATATCAATGTCTGGCACCTTCTCTTCAAAACTCGAATCATTAAAGAAAATAGAAGAACCAATATCAGTTTCCACAAAATAAATGGGATGTCTTTTTGTCTTGGTTTTGTTACTGACCATTTATTTGAGTAATAATTCCCTATACAAACTCATATCTTGACCAAAGACAGGGATATTAACATATGGCATATCCATTTGAAAAGTCCCTTTCAACTTTGTAGCTCATGACCTAGATAACAACATGCCAAATTTAGGAGAAATATCAACAACCACCACATCCATGACCATATTTTTTTTCTGGAATTTGAGAAAAAGATACCACCAAATCTTTGATTAGGCCCAAGCACTTCACCTTCCTTGAATCAATGGAGAAAATATCTTTGTAAGACCTTGTAATTTCCAGGCCCAATTGGTCCATGACCACCTTGGGCATCAGATTATAGGATTCTCTTGAATCCAACTTAGCATTGTGTAGAGTCATATCATGAATCTTCATACTGACATATAAAGGATGGACCTCGTTAGCTTCACTACTCTCCTCTACACATGGGCCAAACAATATGGAAGGATGAACATCTTGTATATTTAAAGTATCATAACTTTCTTCCATCTTAAGCATCTTAATAATCTGATTTATTAATTCACTATTCTTTATCAACTCATTAAATGGAACAAATATTTTAATTTTGGCCATCTCACTTTCAAAGTTAAAGGAAGAAGAGGTTTTCTCTACCTCTTTGATGACTACCTCCTTTCTTGTTTCATGTACTTTCTTTGGAGGTTCTTCCTTCTGATTTCCTTTCTCCACAACATCTTTTGCAACATAGTCCTTTTTAGGATGAATTGAAGACGGTGCATTATATTTATATTCTTTGGTAGGATTTCCCTTTGGAGTATTTGCAGGAACCATTTTGTTTCGAAGATTATATTGTTTCTGGAATTGCATGATGGCATTCTGCAACCCTTTCTAGTAATCTTCTTTTTCCACTAACAAACTCTCATCATTCTCTTGCATGAATATTTCATTTGCATCCATGAACTGATCATGTTATTATTTAGTGAAAAACACCTTTGTTTCATCACCATCACAACAATGCATATTGTCTTCAAAATTTTCATCAAAATTCTCATTTACATAATTACTTTGAAAAGGTGGTCTTATTTGTTGATCACCTTGGTTCCTCTGATCTCTTTGTCTGATTTTTGGAACTGTTGGTCTCCTCTGATTCCTGGGTGGAACATCATCATGTTCTCTGGTGTTAGGATTATTATCTAAAGACATCCTCTCCATGATTTTCTCCATGATCTTCATCATCATTTCAAGCCTCTCTTCTGAAGACTATGAGGTTGAAGGTTGTGCCTCATCTTGAACCTTGTTCATGTCCCTGTCATAATTAGATTTGATCTTTTCTGAAGCCATTAGATTTACTTCAATTTCTATTGCATCACTCATCATATCATCTAGTGAAGTGGATCTTCTCTCCCTTAACAACAAAGAAAAACCACTTTCAAAGGAATCAACGTATCTAAGTTGAGCAACTTTAGGAGGAGGGTTTACTTCTGTAGGAATTGAATTGTAGGAATTGAATTGTAGAATTTTATAAATCTAGATGAAAACTCTTGTACTGTTTCATCAGGTGACCTTCTAATGTTGCTATACTAGTTTAGAAATCGAAGGGGGTTCTTCTTGTCACTCCACTTTGCAAGAAAATCGTTTCAAAGGTGTCAAAATTTATGATACTTGCTATTGGGAGAGATCTGAACCATTTTCTGACTTCTCCTGCAAGAATTTGTGCAAAGAGCCACATTTTTGCATCTTCAAAATCTATTTCTTCTAGGTATACAAAATCATTGAACTAGTCTAATTTGTTTTGGGGCTGACACATCGCTTTCAACATCATACAACTTAATCCTCTGATTATATTCCTGGGTAAAATCATGTAACTGAGCAGGTAGAACAAGAGGTACAAACCTAGTTTCCATGACTGTAGTAAGAACTTGAAGTGGTTGTTGGTTCTGAGTAGGAATCACAAGAGGTTTAGTAGAGGCAGCTAAAATTAAATCTTGGAACATCTTCTCATCAAATATGATCTCGTTCAAACAAGACTCAGATTTAGTTTTGAACAGAGTTTGCTCAAATTTCAAATCAAAATCAAGGTCTTCAATGCTTGTCACTCCATCTTTGAGCAAGGATAGATATTTGTCTAGACACAAAACTAGTCTTATTGTATTTTCTTTTCTTTTTTGTACAATCTTCTCAGGGTCAAACACATGGATTACTACTTTTGGGTTTGGATTTATCCTGGTATGAATTCTCTTGGGAGCCATGATTTATCACTTAAACTACTTTATGTTATTGTTCTCTTTATAATGGAGTCACCAGGGTAAATTTGGTCTCAACCAATAAGGTGTTTGATTCATTGTCACCCTCGGGAATCAAATCTGAAGCTTTAAGCCATTCTTTTCCCAGGGAATATTTCACTTCCAATACTCGGCAACGATGCCAGAATGTTAGCACTCTGTAAATTTATTCGTCTGATAAAACAAATGATAGAGGTAACCTACAAACAAACTTTAGATCTGGGTACTAGCCTGCTCAACTCAGAGAGGGGTATCTCCTATCACTTGGTATTTGTTTGACAATCAATGGCTAGGTTTTGTTGTTTTGGGTTTTTTTTTATAATTTTGCTAGAAAGGAAGAGGAGGGACACTTGTTGGATTACTGAGAGGGGGGGGTGAATCAATAATAGAGAAATTTAATCATTTTTCACCATAAATGCAAATGTTATATCAATGCATCATCATCATCCAATAGTTGTATAGTAAATAAACAATGAACAAATGATAAATCACACACATACACAGTACACTAGTGTTTTATGTGGAAACCCAAAGCAAGAGAATACCATAAAATTATTTTTCTTATATGTTTTTAAGAATTACATTCATTGGAAGCACCAACTTCCTTTGTTTTCCAGTTGCAACTGGAAGGAGGCTCCAACCCTCTAGTTTCTTAGGCTACAACCTGAAGGAATCTCCAACTCCCCAATTCTCTGGCTACAACAAGAAAGAGGCTACAACCACCTAATTTCTAAGGCTACAACCTGAGGGAAGCTCCAACTCCCCAATTATCTGCCTATAACCATAAGGAGGCTACAAATTCCTATGTTCTCCGGCTACAACCAGAAGGTGGTTACAACCACCTGTCCTTGCCCCATCAAACCACCCTGAAATATAAGTAGAATGATGGTTGTCATACTATCACTATGACATATATTGATGTAAAACTGTACCAATCAACTTGCACCAAAAAACCTACACCAAACAACCTATACCAATAACTTGAACCATGCATCAACCATGCATCAACCTATACCTCAACCTATAATCAACCTGTACCATAAACAAGTGCATAAACCATGCACCAATCTGTACCAAACAACCTGTAATCAACATGTACCATAAACAAGTGCATAAACCATGCACCAACCTGTACCTCAACCTGTACCATGAACAAGTACATCAACCATGCACCAAACCTGTACAAATAACCTATCATAACAACCTGTCCAAACAACCTATCACAACAACCTGTCTCATCAATATTATCAATCAAATCATATCTACTCAACAATATCAATCACCAAGACAACTTTCAAATATGTGCATCAACCAAGCATAACACAACTCATAATCATCACCAAGATCAATATGTTCTTCTAATAATATACCAAGACAAGTATGTTACATCATCCATAAATCATGTGTCAACAATACTACTACCAAGTGCCTCCAACCATGTACCAAGTGTGTACCAATCATGTATCAAATACACATAAACTATGACTCATCAAGATGTACCAACATCATCAACTATACACCTCATGTATGTGCCATCTCATAAACTACTTGTCTTAACCATGTACCCAACATGTACCTCAACCAAATAACCTCATCAATTTCATCATCCAAATCTGATTTGTAGCTCTGTAATAGACCTGGTGTATATGATCACATACCTACAAACCTTCCTTAACTTTAACAATAAGAGACTATCATTTTCATCAAACTTTACTTTAGTCTCAAATGAGTTGTTTTGTATTAGTCAACAACCCTAACTTGAAATAATCATATCTATGTACCTGTAATGAATAAAGATCTGAAAATAGTACACAATCTTGTTCAGTTTGTTTTATGCAATCCCTCTAGGTGTCACTACTTGGAACCTCTTAGAAAAGGATTTATAGCAAAAATGACATACCTTGTTGAATTCTGGATTATTCTAGAGAGTGAATTTGTAGAGCACGCCCCAAACGGAATATTTGTTGTATAGATCTGAAAATTGTACATAGAATACTAAAGACTATAATATAAACAACACATTTTTTCTTACTGAATTTGGATTTTTTATGAAGAATTTATGCCGTCATTACCTGAAACACATGTTTTAGACTAGTTTCAGGACTATCCACAAACCCTATTTTCCACCAAGTGTAACTCAAAAAATACAACGTCCCACAAGATGAAATTTGTACCACAACTATGTGGATATGTTTTTGTAATGGCATCCCAATTTCACATTATGAATCATTCTAGAAAAAAAATTATTCTGAAAATGGTGAGATGACCTATAAATAAGATACCTTAGAAAGCATCATCAAAAGAATTTATCCTCCCTTGAATTTCATCCTTCTTTACTTCACCTTCCCTCTGAAATTAGGCTTAGATATCCTTTGGTTACCTCAGTCACCTGTAGATGTTCAATATTCTCAAGTGTAATTAAAATGAGAGATCCTTTCCTCTTAGTTATACTTTCATGTAGCTACCTCAAGGGGTTACCTTTTAACCATCTTAACCCACTTTCCTTATTTTAGGGTTAACCCACTTCTAATTTCTCCATTAAATTTATTATTGAAATAATTTATTTTTTATTTAATTTGACTTATAGTACACTCATCACTTCACTTTATTATTCACCTTCTAAAATCTCTTAAATCACTTTGACTACTTTGACCTTTTGGGGCTTCTAGATGACTCATGAGGGTTCTCCAACTTCATATGGACAAAACTCTCTAACCGTGAGGAGTTATGTGACATTCCACATACCACTGGAAATGGAATGACATGTACTATACATATAGAATGTTCTTTCCTACAAAGATATCAAAACTCATACCATTATCCCTCAAACAAACTTGGGTCCATTACCCAAACCTGGGTTCTCCAACTTCTCATGGCCAGAACTCTCTAACCATGAGGAGTTATGTGACATTCCACATACCACTGAAAATGGAATGATATGTAATATCCATCTAGAATAGTCTTCAAATATATTAAAACTCATACCATTAAAAATGAAAAAACCTTGGGTCCATTACCCAAACCTTTGTGCTACCAGACGTTTTCCAAGCGTTGACATCAATCACTAAGGGTTGACATCAATATACAATATCAATATCCAATGGTTGACATCAATGAAAATAAACAATACATACCAAGTGTCCATCAACCTAATCCAATTGTCTGGCAATCTCCCCCTTTGGCATTGATGGAAACACTTAGTCATGATAGCATTCATGCTTATACTCCTCATCTATGTTTCTATCTCTCCCCCTTTGACATCAATGGAAAAGGGTATCTCTCTTTGGGGCTTCTCCCCCTCACTGAACTCTCCTTAGGGTTGCTTCCCCTATATACATGCATTTTATTTTTCTTTATGTTTATAAGCCTCTGATTACTCTCTCTCCCTTAATATGAATACTATCTCCCCTTTTTACAAAGGGTATCACTCTGAATTCATATCGCTCATTCTTCCCTTGTGACAATCGCTCCCCTTGGAAACATGACGCTATTCTCTCTCTCTAAGAATTTACCTTTGAATCTAATAAATCTCTCCTACTTTGTCATCAATGGAAAAGGTAATCCTCTGGCTGATGAAAGGTAATCCATTGCTATTTTATTATTCTTCTTCAACTCCTTCTTGGTTGGACCTTTCACCACTTGAATGTGCAAAAGAATGGCACTTGCAAGTCTAGTCGGGTCTGCTAGACATGACATGGGTTAGTGTATGAATCAAACAACTCAATCACATGAAATAAACAAACAACTAAGCTAGAAACAACTAAATAAATAAAACTAAAATGCATGAGGAAATTAGAACCAAAATCAATCAAACAAATGACCAATAATCATGCCACCAATGGATAACTATATTAGTGGGAAAACACCATAGATAAAGGAGGACTTATGGATCCCCTCTTCCTCCTTGGGAGGGATCTTGAGTCCCCCTATGTGGGAGCTCTTATTACAAATGATAAACTAGAAATAAAATGGTGAATAAATCCAAGCTTATTCCCTCAAGAGATGAGGTGAATAGCTTATTGAGATGATGCTAGTATGCTCCAAGAAGAAAAGAGGTTTCTTGTAGGATAATAGAGGCAACATAACAATACAATGAGATTCTTAAATTATTAGTGCACCCATGTCCTCCTTTTATAGCATGTCTTTGAGGCAACATCCAAGCAGTCTTTAGTATGAAAAAGGGGCCCTTTAGGGCACCCTTAGGTCTTTGACCAGCCCCCCATTCAGATTCAGCTTGGATTTGAGGGTCAAATCAAGTTAGGAGCTAGTCCAAAAGTGGGTGAGGGGTTGAAAAGAACCATAAATGCGTCGGTCATAGGTGTGCATGGATTTTTTCATACACATTCATGCATATGGAACATTGTGAGCTCTATGGGCTTCTTTGGACCACAAACTGTGTGTGCGCTTCCTTTAGTGTTTTAGTGTATGTCAATTTTTTGACTAGTTGTACAGTTTTTGCCTCTTGGAAATGTTTTTTTGGGGCTGCAGCTGAACTAATAGGTGTTTGGAGATGTTGTATTCCAGTAACCATTTGCATGTGATGTTGCGGACACATTTTCAATGATAACAAATGCCCCCTGATGTGTGAGGTTAAGAGCATACATATAGTCGAAATACGTCAATGTTCCTTCTACTAAGAGTATCATTGTAAGAAAGAGTGCAAAGAGGAACTACAAGATCGATCCATTGGGGGGAGAGGGGAAACTATGGGACTAAACCTTTCTCTAGGTAGGAAAATAAAGTCTGTATACAAACGAGGTTGGCATGCCCCATGCTCGTGTCATGTAACTCAAAAATGTAAGACAATAACTGAAGTTATATGCTAATGTAGATAAATGCAACACCCTCCGGGGAGGTTAGATAATGAAAGATGACAATTTGGATGTTGAACATACTCTGAAAAGAGGAAATGACACCTGTAATAAGTGTCGATGACTCATAGGCATTGATGGCCTAATAAATTCAGAGGCCTTCATCTAGTATAAAACAAATGTAATAGTCTCATAGTAAGACCCACCGTAACATGAGAGTGTTTTGAAGTCAAATGTTAAGGGGGTCAATGACAATAGAGAGAAATGATGGTTCCCTTTGTGTCATCCGAGACTCCTCATTGTAAAGGTAATGAGATTCAAGATATTGTCACCCTTCTATAAACTATGATGATGTCGACAGCAAGGGAGATGCGGCTCCAAGAAGCAAAATGGCTTCATGAAATCCAATGGATAAGATCAAGAACTAATAAGGAACATGGATGAAGTTGAGATGTGGTGAAACTCAAGACTGCCCTTGGTTGGGGATATATGTGAAGGATGAGTGGAAACAATCGTGACACTAGATCTAGTGTCAGGGGGATGACTAGACGTGGGTTAAATTGTCCCAAAGGCATGACAAAGTGGACAAACTCAGAGATCAGGGGTACATGAACTGTGGGACACTCAGGGTTTATGGACGATTTCAACAGGAGTAGAAGATATTGAATTCCCCAACCAAGGGTGACATGGGTTTCTTTTCCAGAAAAAGAAGGTCACCAAGGGAGACAACAAAAGATATGTAAATTATGGAAGGAAAGGCCTTTTACAATTACCAAATGAAATAAAGAATAATTTGGGATGAGTATACAGATACAGAAATGGGTGCCCCGATGCAAGATGGCTTGGTTTGTGAGGGCACAAGTGTTGTGGGGAACTGGTGGAGGGTAAGGGCCCCATGGGTGGGTTTCTCTATGAGGTAAATGAATCGAGGGAAATCTGTATATGGGAAAACTGATTGTGGATGAAATGGAGAGTTAATGATACTATTGAGGTGCAGTTAAAATAGAACCGTGATGAGATAATCTAGGAGTCCATTGGGAAAGATATAAAAATGAGGAGAAGGAGTATGTGGCTGATTCTCGGAAATGCCTAAGACTATAGGGACTCCCATACCTAAGGGGTGAAAGAAGCATGAGTGTCAAAGTGCCAAGGGGGACTATGAATGGGAAAACTCATGTGGGGGAGAGTGCTACTGGGTGACAGTACCAAATTGCAGCGGAGGTGATCGTACTATAGAGCCGGATGTGAGGATCCTATAGGAACATGTCGGAGGGTGTGATTGGGAGATGCAATTGGTATTCAGAGGGAATGATTACATGCCAGTGTCTATCATATACCTGAAGGGGCTACACTGGTTTTTGATGACCAAGTACCTGTACACATGAAAACCGAATACCCGACATGAACAATATCTGAAGACAAAGAACATCTAACAATTATTTGATAATTTTTAACATGAGCATGTGTAGCTGGGTGTGATTTGATAAAAATGCTCCCCCAAGGCTGAGTATGGATGGCGACCTAGGGAATGTGACTGTGTAGGTGGCAGGATCCTAAGCCTATGGCTGAAGACTGATCAGAAAACATAGACTCTGAGCTCCTGTAACTGAGCGTGGAAGTTTGGAAAAAGGAACTATATATAGTTGTGGGGCCCACAATGCCACGTCATCTGTACCTACTTCCATAGTGAGTTGACAATAGGATTCTAATGAGATTTGGATATTCCGAGAGTTTGAGCCAACCAATCCAAGATTTGGGAGAGCCAGGTTAGTGGTCTCATCCTCTTGCATAATAGATAGGTTCTATTTTCTGGGCTAGGTTGTACATATGGTCGTACTAGGGGTTTTTGTAGGGGTGGGCCCACCAATGCATGAGAGAGGGAAGGATACCTGTGCAGAGATGCGTGGGTATAATTCCCTCCCCCACACATGATGTGTGGTTGTGTGGAAGACAGTCGCGCATGGGGGGCACATGGGTGGGACAAACATGTGTGCATATGATGTATGTCTGTTCGATTTATAGTTGTGCACTGTGCACAACTGTTTCTCCGACAGTTGCGCACTGGTGCATAGTTGTGTAGAGAATAGGTGCACATGAATGCGCACCTGTGGATGTGACATATGTGCATTGATGCACATCTATTTATTTGACAGTTGCGCATTGATGCACACCTGTGAGAAGAACAGGTGCGCATATGTGTGTGCCTGTGGGGGGTGACAACCACGTACTTGAGGCAAAGCTGGGGTGACAACCACATACTTGATCAAGTGTTGTTGGTGTAAATGTAGGTGATCAACTCAATATGCCAGTCCATTGGAGAGAACGAGAGTGGGAGCACCTCAGGGAGGCGGTGAGAGATGAGTCGGGCATTCAGAGACTTTTGGCATCCTGTGGTTGCTTAAGTTCTTCAACTTACCATTGATACAAGCATAGGAGTACCTGCTACATTATCTGATTTCTATGTGGAGCATTAAGTTGCAATGCTTCATTTTGCAGGGGGAGCAGTTGAAATTCTCAGCTAGGGAGGATGTCTATTTCTTGACAAGGATCCCTTTTCGGGGAATGGCCCTACCTGTTGATCCCTAGTTGTCAGAGGATGTACGCTTGGTAGACTTGGAACGGGATTATTTTTCGGGGCCAAACATTATTTCAAGTTCAGTTTTCCGCATCGAGGCAATGCATTCTCTCTTGCATCAGTGCATCGTAGTAATGATTGTGCGGATCTATGGCTCCTTAGCGACTCAGTGGATCAGTGGTGGTCAGTTGAGGATTACACAGTGGGTATCGGATGGAGGTCTTTTCGCCTAGGGATTGATGTTGCATACCAAGATGATGGGGTAGATTAACTAGTGTCAGACCACCGACTCCAATTCTTTTCCTTTGGATCGATCTTGGTGGTGTGGTTTTTGGAGAGGGTTCCCATGTTTCTCCCTAGAGTGTTGTTGTTGTTGGTTGAGGCACGAGAGCCACGACTGATGCGGTGGGAATCGATTTTGGTACGACATGGATGTGGGGAGGGTGGCCACTATTTTATGGCCACCTTGGTGCGTGTGTAGTGCCATATTCCACAAATTATATTGTGGTTACCGTATGGTGGGATGAACTTCCGACATGACCCGGATATGGTGTTGCCTCCTGGGGAGGATTGGGACCAGAGAGGTATGTGGGTGTACTTTATGTTTTTTGAGTTTGATAGTATAGCATATGTTTATGTATGGATGGATATTGATGCTATCGTTATTTGTGTTTGTGGAGATGTGGGGAAATGATGCCGAGAGGTGGAGCTGGTTGCAGAGCTTGCTCATTAGGGGTTGGTGAGATTGTCATGGGCAGAGCCGTGGGTGGGAGACAGATGCCAGAGAGACAAGGCTAGTGTGAGGCCAACAAATGAGGTGAGAATCAGAAGGAGACGTATATTTGATGATCCAGGTGCAAGGACATCACATGCTCCTCAAGGAGAGGTTGACGGGGGGTTTAGGGTATTTCTGACGGTAGTTGGAGGTGGTATTGCAGGGTGTGCCTAAGGGTATGTGGTCTCATATATAGGATGAGAGAGTCCTGGAGAAGTGTTTGGATGGCTCGACAGAGTTGTAGACCCTGATCCGTAGAGCAATGGTAGCGGAAATAGTGATGACTGGGTGATTTCCCCCCGAACCTAGAGGACCCCCAACTGGTGGGGCACCTCCTACATATAAAGGACCTAGTGGTGGTGCTTTATAGGCACCATGAGTGCGGTTTGTATATTTTTGTATTTATATAGGCCTGCAAGCCCATTTTGTATAGGGTAGTGTGACACCTATTATGTACCTATAGGGGTGAGGAGGTCTCACTTTCCTACGGGCGATGTATATGTTGTACCATTTTGTAAACATTGATGACACCTTGATTGGTATATATATATGGATATACATGTTTTGGGATCTCTGTGATGTTTACATGTGATGATATTTTGTTATGTTTTTGTGATGTCTAACCTAGATGTTGTGACATACTTTTGATGATTTATGTATGTGTGATGATGTCATGATGAGATAAATTCTAATATAACACTAGGTTAGCCATGTTATCTGTTATTTGATTGAATTGTCATGGAATATGTGTAAATTTAATGGAATCAAAGTTTCGAGATAAGAGTCTAACTTACAGGTATTTGCGAAAGAGGAAAGGATCACAAACACGGTACACATTGTTGAGCTATAGGATGATGCGATGGGAATCTAATAAGACGCTAAAGTGAAAAATGTGGTGGTGACTGGCCTTGGAAAGGAGGCCAATGAAGGTTGTGTATTTTTCTTGGTTTTTGGTTGTTGAGCCCAAACATATGTCGTTGGAGTGGAGCATTTCATGTGAGGGGGTGTAGATGGCCCAAGTGACTGAAGTGAGATTATGTGTCCAATGGCTAGCTCTATCAGCGTAACTGATGTCGTAGGCCGATGGAGGAGTTATCTGTCAATAAAAAAAATGGTAGATCAGGCATGAGGAGTGGAGGTGAAAAAAGAAGACCCAAAACTCTACAAATATGTACAAAGAAAAAGCCTAGTGTAGAATGACTACGCTCAGGCATAAAATTTCTTTAAGTACAACCCATTGATGGGTTCTTTGAGAGGGTATCCTTTTGGAGAGGCCATGATGTATACACCTTTAGCGAGGCAAGGTTGGACAATGTAGGTTCCATGACATAATGACTCAAATTTCCCATGACCAAGAGTATCGTGAGTGATATCGTAGTCTAGGATGATATCTCCTTCATTAAATGAGAAAAGGTTGACATGGCGGTCAAAGGTGGACTTCGACCATTTCTTAGCTACCTCATTATTCTGTAAGGAAGACCGGTGATCTTCATTCAATGAATCTAATTTCAGCAAGCGTTGCTCCATTGGAGCAGTGTCAGTTAATAGCTTGAGAGAAGTGCGCAATGTGGGAATTTCTCACTCGATGGGGAGGGTGGCTTCAATCCCATGGACGAGATGAAGTGGTGTAAAACTAGTGGCAATTTTGACTACTGTGTGATAAACCCATAATGCTGAAAACAACATATGATGACAATTGGTCTTATGTTTGTTGACAGTATGTTGCAACATGGTTTTGAGGAATTTGTTGAAATCCTCATCCTGTCTATTGGAATGAGGGTAGTATGGGGAGGAAAACTCATGGGAGAAGCCTAACCTTGAAGAGAGTTCAGTGAATATCTCATTATCAAAGTATTTACCGTGATCGGAGACTAACTATAGTGGGACTCCAAAGCGGATAATTACGTGATTGAAGAAAAAAATGTGTTGTTGTGTCAGCAATGTTGAAGGTGGGCATGTCTTCGACCCATTTGTTAAAGTAATCCATGGCCATGGAGATATACTTGTTTCCATTGTTAGATGGAGGGTTGCACGTCATGAAGTCTATGCCCCATTTTCAAAAGGAGCCAGCAGTAATGACTGGATATAGAAGAGAGGGTGGCGCTCGTGCCTTGTTTGCATAGATCTGGCATTTGTCACATCGCTTAACAATGTGGATGCAGTCATGAAACAATGTGGACCAGAACTAGCCTTCTCGAATGATTTTTTGAGCAGTGGACATCCCTGAGAGGTGGCTACCGCAAGTGCCACTATGGAAATCATTCAAGACTCTGTCTATCTCATCGATGGTCAAACATCAACAAAGTATGGTGTTGACCCCACATCGGTATAAGATTTCATCGATAAGGAGGTATTAAGGGGCCTGATGGCGAATGCGCCAACAATCATCCTGTGAAATATGAGACCCAAAATTTTGTGTCCGAAGGTATACGAGAAGATCACCATACCAAGGGTCATCCGATGGGATGTAGAAGAGGTGTTCGTCAGGAAAATCCGTATTGACGGGAGAAATTGAAGCATTGAGGGAAACATCATGATGAGTTCAGTGAGAACAATTGATTTCTTGATTTTGGGAGTTGAAAACTCGAGGTCGTATTCCTGAAGGATGATGATCCATCAGGCAAATTTACCATTAATTTTTCATCGACTAAGCAAGTATTGCATGGGCTTAAAATGTGTGATGACTTTGGTAGTGCGAAGCAAGATATAATAGCGCAGTTTCTGGAGATTGAAGACAAATGCGAGGGCGATTTTCTCTTCATGATTATACTTTAGGGGTGGTCCTGAAATTTTTTTACTGACGTAGTAAATGAGATGCTCATGGCCATCATTCCCTAGTTGAACTAGAACTCCTTCTACTAAGATGGTTGAGGCCGATAAATAGAGGATGTAGTTGCGATTGTAGTCGGGAGGACTGATCAAAGAGGCATTGGATAGCACTGCTTTTAAATCATCAAAAGTGGTTTGGGCATGTTCATACCATAGAAAGGGGATATCATGACACAGTAAGTGAAGGAAACCATGCGCGCCAGTGGCATAATCTGGGACAAAGCATCATAAAAAGTTGGATTTTCCTTGTAGGCTTTGCAGTTGGTGCAAATTCCTAAGTGGTGGAATTGTTGTGATAGATTGGACCTTTAGGGGGTCTACTATGATGTTGTGTTGGGAGACAATGAACCCAAGGAGGCATTTGATGGTGATGCAAAATCACTTGAGGGGATTCAAGCAGATATTGTATTAGCGACACCATTGAAAGACAACTCGTAACTCATCTAGATGCTGAGTTCGTTTCTTGGATCGAGCAGTGAGGTCATCCAAGTAAGCGAGGATGATGCGAGTGAGATCATGGAAAACATAATTCATGGCTCGTTGGAACATAGAACCTACGTTCTTGAGTCCAAAAGGCATGACACCATAGGTAAAAGTACCCCATGGGGTGGTAAATGCAGTTTTATATTGATCTGTTGGCTGGATTTGGATTTGATTGTATCCAGAGAAACCATCCATGAAGGACAGAGCCTCGTGGCCTGCACAATCATCGATAATTTGGTCAATGAAAGGCGTGGGGAAGTTTTCTTTGGGACAATAATGGTTGGGATCGTGAAATTTGGTGCAGACGCGAATAGTGCCCTGTTTTTTGTTAGCGGGGATGGGGTTGGAGACCCATGTCATGTATGCGATGGGGTATATGAACCCTGTGACACATAGTTTGTCAATTTTTTCTTTCATAGCCACAGCTTTGGATGGGTGCACTGGTTGTTTCTTTTGACGTACTGGGCCGACATCAGGCCAAATGTTGATGCAATGTTCAATGATAGAAGGATCAAGGTTGGGCATCTATGTATATGACCAAGAAAAGATATCCCAATATTCTTGAAAGAGTGCTTTGTAAGCAATGAGTTCCTCGGGGGAGCATGCAGTGCAAATGGTGATGTCCTTGATGATTCTTAGTTTGATGGAAATGTCGATTTTGATAGTGGGGGAAATGTTGGCCATGTTTCCTTCTTTAAAAGCATCGGGGGTAGGGATAGGGTTGTTGAACTAGTTGATATGCCCTGACGGAAAAAAGTCCTTGGTTTTTATTGCACATATGGAGGTTCTGCTAGGAGGGTCGAAGGCTTCTTGTGAGAGAAAGAACGCTCTTTGATGAATTGTGTTCTATGGGAAATCAGGGGTAGTTAGTTCCTTGAGGATATCTTCGTCGTAGTGGAAAATGAGAGAATATAGGGGATCCGAGGAAGTAACATTGGTGATTGTCACCATGTGATTGTCTTCATATGGTGAATTCATAGAGGAGGTGTCACAATTGTGGTGCGATGGCATAATTGTCATAAACCAAAGGTCTAGATACTGTGGTTTGCAGACTGTGGTCGAGGGTAAGATTTCCCGAGGGAAATGAAACAGATAATTGGGAGGATTTGGGGGTAAATCCTCAGACATTCTATCCATGAACCATGGAGGGGTGGGAAGTGATTCAAGTTCAGGGGAGGTGATGTGAACAGTATTTGGAGAAGAAATAAGGGGAATATTTTGCATCACAAGATGTGGGGTAGATGGAGGATTTTGAATAAGGGCCATTTGACGATGCCTGTATTAAATGATCGAAGGGCACTGGTATGTGAAATGATGAAGTGAGTCACAAAGAGAGGAAGGACACCTCATCCATTCGTTGACGAAAGTCATGAAATAATGGATGTCGGTGACATGGGTACTTGATGACGTGAGCAGAGAGGGGTCTGGATAAAATCTTTGGCGTACTATCATTAGTGTCTATCGAAACTGAGGTAGGGTGGGGCAATGATGAGTGTAGTGGCCATGCTCTAAATATATGACACATGTGAATCTAGTTCGTAGCCCTTTACTGCATGTATTAGGGGATGTGGTGGTAGTACTAAGTGTACTTAGTGAAGCAGTGAGTGATGTGGTTGCTCAAGGGAGTTGGATCAAATTGCGTAACTGATCCGGATTATTTTCGGCACGAAATGAGAGCGGAGATATAATAAAGAAATGCGCAGAGATATTGCAGATATTCGAAAATGTATAAGAAATATATCAGAGATGCAACCATAAACACAGAGATATAGTAATACACAATTTCTATTAATGAAAGAAATGTACAGAGACTGTAAAAATACAGAGTGAAAGACTCGCTAGAATGGTGGTAGCATATCTCTGAGAAGAGATGTGACGGCTACTCGCATTCACAAGAAGATGATTACAATGAGGCTCTGAAGGCCTTTTTACAATATATGGGAATGCCAAAAGCCCTAGACATCCAAAAACCTAACCGTAGGAGATGAAGCGCCAAAAGTCATGTGGGCCCCGTTTGGGTAAGTGAGTACATCAACTTCCCGGGGTCGTAACTTTTGCATACGATCTCCGTTTTAGGCGTGTGATAGCTCGTTGGAA
>ML780002.1:2260330-2271205 GCA_009831015.1 Picea engelmannii
TGAGAACCTCGATCTCGAAAAACCTTCATTTGGACCCTCAAAATGGCCCCGGAAGTTAAAACCTGCTAAAAATAGTAAATTGCCAAAATTGCCAGAAAACTGTTTTGAGCCATTTGGAAAAGGTGGGTGGCCACCAATATCCACCTAGATCAGTAACTCAAGGAGAGAGGGAAATTTATTTGTGGGGTGTCCCTCTCTCTCGTAGAGTGTGCAAGGAGGTTGAACTTGGGGAGGAAGTGGAGTGGTGGGCTCTTTCTTCTTCCGTCTGCCCCCAGCCGTTGTGGTGGTGCTGGCAAGTGGGGGTGAGGGCGGTGTGGTCAGAGTTAGTACTGGAATATTCATTAGGATTCCCTCTATTTGGGGAGAGAGGGATGGTTGACGAACCATCACAGGTGGGTCTAGATACCATACCAAAATGGCCAACACCATGTTGGGAAGGGTAAGTGTGGCTGCTACCTGGAAATCTTGTACTCTTGGTGGGGGGTGAAAGAAGGGAATTTGAGTAATGGCGTGGGGGATTGTCTCCCAAACTAGGATTTGGCCCTGGGGGAGGGTGAAGTCAAGGATAAGTGGTGTCATATGGTTTTCAGGGGATTCCTAAGGTAGGATATATTCTACTAGTGGGACGTCAAGGAGTGGAGATGCCTCTGATGGAGGAATGGTGTATTCAGTGTCAGTCCCATTAGAAGATATGACACACAATTGTGCCAAGGGGTGGATGAGCGGTGGTGCTTTGTGGTATTCCCCTAGCAAAGATGTGTCCTTGAAAATTTTGGGGCCCATATCTATGAGTGGATATCGTATCAGAACTAGTGCAGTGAAGAGGCAATATGTTATCGATGTTGGAGGAGTGGTTAGTATCGTAATGTGATTCCTGGTCAATGGTGATGATCTTCCCATTGTGGGGGAACATCATCGTTTGAAACATATAAGAGGCCATGACTTTCATAGCGTACATGTAGCTACGTCCAAACAAGATGTTGTAATTGAGGGGAGCATCGATCACCTCAATGTCGATAATGATGTTTTTTCCCCCATGTTCAATGGGGACATTTTGAAAGAGACCTTCAGGAGAGGATGGTCATCCATCATAGGCTCTTAACGTGATGTCATATGGTATTAGCTTAGGGGAGCAAAGTTTCTACCATACAAGTTTGGACATGATGCATATGGATGCACCTTCATCAATGATACATCGATGAACTGTGATGTTCCAAATTTTGAATGGTATCTGAAAAGCTACCAAACCGGGAGATGAGGTTCCCCGCAATCTAGATCAAATATGATGAGTCTAGTATTAGCTGGGTTAACTACCCCCAATGCGGAAAGTAAGGATTTTCGTTGAGTTGGACAGGTTTGGAGGACCTCCAATACTAACATGGTTACATGATATTATGCCAAGTCATTGAACAGACTATAATTGTGTGTTTCCCTATATTGAGGGTTTTTAACATTCCGTCGTAATGGGATGCAAGGAATGCAAATGGGGGGTTCAGTGTTAGGGGGTGGGATCATCAAGGATTGTTTGGATGTATATGGATCTATTTCTGAAGTGGTAGGAGTAGATTTAGGGGGTGCGTTGTATTGACGACTGCGCGTTTGTAGAAGATTTTTTTCTTTGCTAGTGAGGAGGATATTGTGATCCACCGGATTCCCAGGGTTTTGATACTATCCCATCTATGGTGGGGTGGGATGCATCTATTTTTGGGTATTCATCACACCTTGGTGTGGAATAAGGTTTTGTGACACAGTAGGAGGTGGTTGTTGAAAATATTGTTGTGGGGCCTACTGAGGGGCAGACGACGTTGGAGGACGTGGTGCGTTCATGGAATCTTTCATCTGTTTGAAGTCAGCAATTTAGGGGCAATGGTGAGTATAATGACCATGCTCACCGCAAAGAGCAAAAGGGAATTTATTCTGGAGGTTGTTGTTGTTGTCCCTCCCTTGGTGTTTTCTTTTATTTCCCCCAGTAGGTTGGTTTAGTTGGGGGTTATTTCCCCCTAGTTCTGGGTTATTATTGTTTCAGTTTTTTCCTTTATTTTTATCATTATTCGACTAATGTGCTAGATTTTATGTATTCATTTGTTCAAAATTTTGAAATTGCTGAATGGGAGAGGGTTGAACAAAGTTAACCCTAGTGTGTGGTTGTCCTTGTGGAGGAGAAATTGGTTGTGGAGGACTAGGAAATGGAAAATATGGATTTTTTTTGGCAATGATCCATAGGGTGCATAGGAAGGTGTAGCGTTTTCACTAGTTCCTAGGTTATAAGTTGAGGTAAAGGGGGTACCAGAACTTGGTTGAACGGTCGGGCGCATCATGGGTGCCGACAAGGGTCCACTCATGGGTGGAGGGAGGACATCAGGGTATGGTTGTTGATAAGTGGGGGGGGGTAATAAGGGGGTCCTCCATACATCGATGGATATTGGGGTGTATTGTACATAGGTGGTGTGTTTTGGTACCAATCAATCCATCCACTGAGTGAGACGTCCCAGGTTTTTCCTGGCCAAATGGTACGGGTCGCAGGGTGTCAGTTAGTATTGTGTATAAGTATCCTGACTGTGCATAAATGAGTTCATACTATTGAGCCTTGTTGATGGCTTCCTCTTCAGTTTGGGGGAAGGTGGAGGCCACATCTTTTGAAAGGAGAGAGACGAGTGATCTGAGAAACCAATCGAGACATTATTCTTTGGTGGTTTCTTCTTTGCATAAACTACGTTGTCAACACCATTCATGAATGTGGTCAGCGATATGTGTGGCTGAGGTTTGTTTAAACTTAGAGAGAAATTCGAGACCATTTTCAAGACGAACTAGTAGTTGAAAGAAGGTCAAAAATGTTTTGGCCAAGGATTCAAAAGTCACATGGGACTCTGATTTTTCATCCACGTACCATTTGGCTGATGCACCTGTGAGTTTGCATTGAAATAACCTTAAATAGACGGAGTTGTCCATGATGTTGTTTGAAGAGAACCATAAGTGGAAGGTCGTGATATGGTTGGTGAGATCTTCTCCCGCCTTTCCTTCAAATTTGTGAATGTCTGAAGGTAGTTTGGTAGGCATCGCAGGCCATGTGAGGTCATGTAATATAGGGTTCTTTGTGAGTTTACTCAAATCAGGTATGTTGAGGGAGGCCAAATATGGCATGTGGAGTAGCGGTGGAGGATTAGTTCCAGCCATGGTATGAGAAGGTTGTGTACCTGAACATTGAGGGAGGTTGGGTGGGGTTGTGCTTCTGCCTTGAGAAGAATTTTTCCCCTAGCTTCCTTATAAAGGAGAGCTAGTAGATGGTTGACCTTGATAATTGGACCCAAGTAAAGTGGAACCAAGCAAATATGATCCCAAAATAGTAGCACTCACAGGGGTGTGATATGGTTGATTAGGTGAGTTGGTGGGACTAGGAAATCCTCCTAGGATAGGAGGGAGGTTTTGCAATCGTATGGAATGACAGGGATTATTTAGGTCCCCTATGATGTCCAAATAGCAAAGTGAATGTGTGAAAATGGTGATGAGATAAATAAATGAACAAGATAATTGTATAATTTGGACCTTCACAATATATCTCACAATCGCATGTAATCAAATGAGCATCATACATAAATCAACTGAAAAGAAGAATAGATGTGGGTAGGTGTATTTTGTTTGCATGGGAGAACAAAGAAAGCAAATGCTCATGTCCTAAAAAGATGTAACGTCCTTCCTCTCAAATAGCATTGGATATTCCAATAGAACTCAACAGTGGGGTCTGAAGCCACCAAAAGAGGAATTAGTGAAGGATAAAACAATCAGTTATAATGAGGGGTAGAGGGTGAATATCCCGAATGAGTTGGCGATATTTCCTAATAGCCACACAAAATATGATCAAGGTGCAATTGCAGCCCAAAATTTCCACCCGGGTAGATGTCCTAAAATTTGGTCACTAGGTACCGCAGTCAAAGTGCAACATTTAGATTTTCAGCCTTAGAAATCAGTCATGGGCTGGATCCCTTCCAAGAGGTGGTTTCCTCAAGAGGGGACACACAGAACAACCGGACCTTAGCCCTTGACCCTTCATGGGTATATCCCTTCCTTATGGTGTTAGGAACACTTGACTCGGAAGATTTTAAAGTTCCCTATTTGTCAACTTCTAATGTTTGAATATGTGAGAACCAAATAACGAGGGGTTATTTGGATGCCTACCCCCAAGATCCTACCTAGACTAAAATATTTATTTTGCCACCTCCTATGGAGTAAAACTTAGTTATTTTTTAGAAAAAAAATTAGATGTGGTTATTTGAGAGATTGGGGGTGTGAACCAATCTTCTTTGAATTCAGTGGGTGTGGATAATTTCTTCAAGAAATAGTGGGACGTTTCAGAATCCCTTTGGAGGAAACCTACTTCAACCTCCACAATTCAAGATCAAATTAGTGAGTGAGTAGTGACTTTGTGTGTGAGCAAGTGACCAAATGTGCCAATTTTTTTATAAGTTAGGTGTTAATTTGCAACATCTGGACTTCCTGTGGTCCTTACAAATCTTGATTACCTATCTTGCTAGAATCCATTGGTACAACCTTGCAAAATTTTAAAGTCCCTAAAGAACTAGCATGTGGACATATGAATCCTTACCAATCCTTTAAACTTCCTAATGTGATTTAATCTAAGAAATCTTTTGAACAACTATCCTAGATTGCAAGCATGTGGGCATGTATGGGCCCGTTACTATAATATTTAAACTCCCCTAGTGATGTAAACTAAGAAAGTAGCTTCAAAAAATATCCTAACTTTGCAACATGTGGGAATGTATGGGCCCTTACAAATTTAAGATGTTTTGAAAAGAAACTAAGAGGGGACCTAGGGGGGATTTTTCCTCTCCTAAATATTTTAAGGGAGATGAAATGTCTCCTTAATCACATTTTTTATTCTCAAGGTCGCTCTATGGTGCAATAGAAGAGCATACTCAATGATTGAAGTTTGATTTCTGGTCCAATGCAAGTGTTTATATATGTGATAGTAAAGGATATCAACTTAACTTTTACAATCAAAACAAGCCATCCATGTGGAAAATCAAAGCAAAAGAGGAAAAATATGGTTCTTTTTAACCCCCTAAGTGCCTATGTTTTGACTAACCCTTCATGTAGAGAGGGAATCTAAGTATAGTGCATTTACAAATTGCATAAAAGAAAGATTTTGAAAGCTAGGGGCCTTCAAAATATCACAAAAAACTCTTACAATGTAGGAATTCTGGACAAATGTGTGGGTTATAGTTCAGATAGAGGCGTAGTGGGCGCACAATGCATAGAGAACCGAGGACCTTTTCGCACACTGTGTGCAGAATGCACAAAGAAACAAAGTTATTTCGCTGCACAATGCTCGAAATGCATGTCTGTGGGCTAGAAAACATGCACATGTTCTGATATGCGTCGGGGGAGGGGGGGATTTTAAGTGGAATTATCCTCCTCCAGCTCCAAATTCATCTCTTTGAAAGTAAGGATAGGCCGATTATGATCCATGCAAGGAAAATGGGTCAAAAATAAGTGCTCAAACAACCCAAATAGGGAGGAAATTGATACCTTATCCCCAGTATGGTTGTCAATCTGTTGTGTCTCTTTCGCCACTTGAATGTGAAAAAGAAGGGCACTTGCAAGTCTAGTTGGGTCTGCTAGATAGGACAGAGGTTAGTGTATGAATAAAACAATTCAATCACATGCAATAAACAAACAAATAAGATAGAAACAACTAAATAAATAAAACTAAAATGCATGAGGAAATTAGAAACCAAAATCAATCAAACAAATGACCAATAAGCATGCCACCAATGGATAACTATGTTAGTGGGAAAACACTGTAGAGAAAGGAGAACTTATGGATCCCCTCTTCCTCCTTGGGAGGGATCTTGAGTCCCCTATGTGAGACATCTTTTTACAAATGATAAACTAGAAAGAAAATGGTGAAGAAATATAAGCTTATTCCCTCAACAGGTGAGGTCAATAGCTTATTGAGGTGATGCTATTATGCTCCAAGAAGAAAAGAGGTTTCTTGTTGAAGAATAGAGGCAACATAATAATACAATGAGATTCTTAAATTCTTAGTGCACCCATGGCCTCCTTTTATAGCATGTCTTTGAAGCAATATCCAACTGGTCTTTAGTGTGAACAAGGGGCCCTTTAGGGAACCCTTAGGTCTTTGACCAACCCCCCATTCGGATTCATCTCGGATTTTATACTCATACATAAAACCATCCTGACCATTAAACATTGGTACTCCATTCTTAGAATAATCCATGATCTCCTTCCAGTGGTTAAATTGTTTCCTGAAGGAACCGACTTTGATACCAATTGTTGGATTACTGAGAAGGGGGGTGAATTAGTAATAGAGCAATTTAATCATTTTTAACCATTAAATGAAAGTGTTATATCAATTTAGAATTATCATCCAATAGTTACAGAGTAAATAAACAATGAACAAAAGAGAAATCACACACATACACAATACACCATTTTTTTACGTGGAAACCCAAAGTGAGAGAAATCCACATAATGTTTTTTCTTATATGTCTTTAAGAATTACATTCATTGGAAGCACCAACTTCCTTTATTTTCCAACTGCAACTGGAAGGAGGCTCCAACCCCCTAGTTTCTCAGGCTAAAACCTGAAGGAAGCTCCAAATCCCTAATTCTCTGGCTACAACCAGAAAGAGGCTACAACCCCCTAGTTTCTCCGGTTGTTACACATTAATTTTTTCATCCCTATGACTGTTAATGATGTAAACCTATCTGTAGTCTTTAGAAGGGTTAGTGGGTTGAGTTCCTGAAGAAAAAAGGGAGAAGAACTTTTCCTGAGAAAAGAAGTTGCATTTCCCTTTGTAAAAACCCTATTAAAGAGGATTTTTGCATGCTGCACTATGGCTAGGGTGCGAGAATGGTCGATTCTCATAGGATGCACCTTAGCTAGGTTGCGAAAGGTTCACAGGTTTATCTATAAGTAGGGTGCGAGAATCCTCATACGTGGAAAAAATGAGCATCTTCTCGATGCTTCTAGAAGGAGAAACTTCCATGGTGAGGTGGCATCCGAATGGTTTGGATCTTACTCGCTTTCATGATTTAGTGGGATCATCCTAACCTCCTCACCTTATCCTCTTCAACTTATAAAAGGAGAGGAGCTCTCATGGATAAATTTGGCTTGGATGAGATTATCTTTTGGGATTAACTTGGATTGAATTGAGCTTTGGAGATCATTAGCTTGGCTAGATGAGCCATTTTGTCAAGATTGATTGTGAATATTATCAGATCTATTCTCTCAGAATTCTTGGAGTGGAAGTGTGTGGGGAAGGAAAGACCATTGGAAGGGACCTTACGACATCAAGGCCATGGTTGTAATCTCTCTTTCACATTTAATATGATACAGTAATATGATTATTTCTTATAAATCTTGTTGTGTTTTATTGTATGATTCCTTGATCACATACATAGGTTTATATTGAGTTTATGCTATTACTATCAATTTGGTTGGTTTTGTTCTTTTGCAGGTTCATCATTGTATGAGCATTGGAACAGAGCTAGGATGGTGATGGCGAGAGGAAGTGACGTTTAAATGGTATGTCACCTATCCCTCTTTAGTTAGTAAATTAAATATTTAAAACTTAAGGAAAGTATCATGTTCTTGTGTGTTTTGTTCTAGATCTAGGTGGATCTAGGGAGATCAGTTATTGTCCACACCTACCGATTTATCCTATAACACCGGCTACAACCTAAGGCAATCTCCAACTCCACAATTCTCTAGCTACAAACAGAAGGAGGCTACAACCCCCTATGTTCTCTGGCTACAACTAGAAGGTTTCTACAACCACCTTTCATTGCCCCTTCCAACCACCCTGAAATATAAGTAGAATGATGGAACCATTGTCACACCATCATTGTGAGATATAATGATGTAAACCTGTACCAATCAACCTGCACCAAACAACCTGTACCAATTACATGAACCATACATCAACCTGTACCTCAACCTGTAATCAACCTGTACCATAAAAAAAGTGCATCAACCATGCACCAAAATATACCAAACAACATGTAATCAACTTTTACCATAAACAAGTGCAACAACCATGCACCAACCTGTACCTCAACATGTACCATGAACAAGTGCATCAACCATGCACCAAACCTATACAAATAACTTGTTAGAACAATCTATCCAAACAACCTATCACAACAACTTGTCTCATCAATCTTATCAATCAAATAATATCTACTCACCAAGATCAATCACCAAGACCACTCTAAAATATGTGCATCAACCAAGCATGACACAACAACTCATAATCATCACCAAGATCAATATGAGCTTCATCCATAAACCATGTGTCAACAATACTACTAACAAGTGTCTCCAACCATGTCCCAAGTATGTACCAATCATGTAACAAATACACACAAACTATGAATCATCAATATGTACCAACATCATCAAGTATACACCTCATGTATGTGCCAACTCATCAACTACTTGTCTCAACCATGTACCCAACATGTACCTCAACCAAAATCCCTCGTCAATTTCATCATCCAAATCTAATTTGTAACTCTATAATAGACCTGGTGTATATGATCACATACCTGCAAACCTTCCTTAAATTTAACAACAAGAGACTAGCATTTTCATCAAACTTTACTTTAGTCTCACATGACTAGTTTTGGATTAGTCAACAACCCTAACTTGAAATAATCATAACTATGTACCTGTAATGAATAAAGATATGAAAATAGTATACAATGTTCTTCAGTGTGTTTTATGCAATTCCTCCAGGTGTCACTACTTGGAACCTCTCAAGAAAGGAGTTATAGCAAAAATGGCATACCTATTTGAATTTTGACTTATTCTAGAGAGCGAACTTGTAGAGCATGCCCCGCACAGAATATTTGTTGTATGGATATGAAAATTGTACAAAGAATACTATAGAATGTACTCTAACCAAAAAATTTGGTATTACTGTATGTGGATCTTTTATGAAGAATTTATGATGTTTTTACCCAAAACACATGTTTTAAACTAGTTTCAGGACTAGCCTCAAACCTTATTTTCCACGGAGTGTAACTCAAAAAATACAATGAACCACAAGATGAATTTGTACCATAGATACTTGGATATGTTTCTGCAATGGCCTCCCAATTTCACGGTCTGAGTCATTCTAGACAAAAAGTTATTGCAAAAATGGTGAGATGACCTGTAAATAACATACCTTAGAAAGCATCATCAAAAGAATTTATCCTCCCTTGAATTTTGGCCTTCTTTACTTCACCTTCCCTCTAAAATTCAACTTAGATATCCTTTGGTTACCTCAGTCACTTGTAGATATTCAATATGCTAAAGTGTAATTAAATTGACAAAGCCTTGCCTCTTATTTATACTTTCATGTAGCTTCCTCAAGGGGTTACCTTTTAACCATCTTAACCCACTTTCCTTATTTTAGGGTTAACCCACTTCTAATTTCTCCATTAAATTTATTATTGAAATGATTTCTTTTGTATTCACTTTGACTTATAGTACACTCATCACTTCACTTTATTATTTACCTTCTAAAATCTCTTAAACCACTTTGACTACTTTGACATTTTGGGGTTTCTAGATGACTCATGAGGGTTCTCCAACTTCACATGGCCATAACTCTCTAACCTTGAGTTATGTGACGTTCCAAATACCACTGGAAATGGCATGAAATCTACTATCCATATAGAATAGCATTTCCTACAAATATATCAAAATTCATACCATTATCCATCAAACAAACTTGGGTCCATTACCCAAACCTGGGTTCTCCAACTTCTCATGGCCATAACTCTCTAACCATGAGGAGTTATGTGACATTCCACATACCACCGGAAATGGAATGATATGTAATGTCCATATAGGATAGTATTACCTTCAAATATATTAAAACTCATACCAGTATACATGAAACAAACTTGGGTCCATTACCCAAACCTTTGTGCTACCATAATTCGCTACCAAACTTTCTCCAAGGGTTGACATCAATATACAATATTAATCTCCAATGGTTGACATCAATCAAAACCAAAAATACATACCAATTGTCCATCATCCTAAGTAAATTGTCTGAAAACACTTGGGGCTATGGAATCAAACTTGTGAAAATGAATGGAATCATTGATTAGTCAGTAGAACTCTCCAGAGGATAAAGGCTAAATGAGGTAATAAATATGAGTTATAGTTTGTAAATTTGCAGAGTGTAGGAATACAAGAAAACACACAACTACATCAGAGCATTAAATAAATGAATTCTGAATTAGTTAGGAAGAACTTAACACAGTTTAAATTCCTTTAGTCGAGAGCATCACAAGATGAATTCTAGGCCGTTGACTATCCAATTTAAACATAAGACAATGAAAATGAAATCATAAATATAGGAAATACATACAAAGAAATGATACAAAACTCAAATCACCACCATTGGAATCTTTTCATGGAAACTTCAAGACTTATCCATGTGTATTCAATTCAGCTTCAGAAAATTACATTTAAGTTCCAAATAGCTAAGATTGTGCCCTTGCACTTCTGCCAATTCCTAATACATTTGGAATTTGTTAAGAACCAAACATCAATATAGCATAGAAAAACATCATAAAAAGTACTCAACACCTTGAAAAAGAGATAATTTCATATAATAAGCCTCTTCGAGGGGGAAACCTCCTTTTACCCCACTTAAATGTTCAAGTACAATATGATTCAAAATGAAAATGCCTCCTTGGTATATATAGGAGACTAGGAGGTATAATTACAACTAATGGCCAAAAGCCGACATAAATAAAATAACATTACTAATCTAATATGCCCCAATTAAGGGGTAATGAGCCAATATTAGGGCTTAACATGCCCCTCCCCTT
>ML780002.1:2276163-2300255 GCA_009831015.1 Picea engelmannii
TGAAAATGTCTCCTTGGTATATATAGGAGACTAGGAGGTATAATTACAACTAATGGCCTAAAGCTGACATAAATAAAATAAAATTACTAATATAATATGCCCCAATTAAGGGGTAATGAGCCAATATTAGGGCTTAACAGAATTCCTAATATTTATACAAGTTTGAGTCCCTTTGGTTTGAAACCAGTTAATTACAATGATTGAAATGAAATGTTTCATTTTTTGAAATTGATTATAATGATTACAAATGACAGTTTCAGTTTGAAACCGGTTACAATAATTAGCAAGAAAATATTTGGTGATCCAGATTTTGGTTCCTCTAATGCTTCAGCCCCATCTTTTTCCACTCATTTTTCTCTGGTTTTCCACTTGATCTTCCATCTTCAGTGACACCTAAACAACATTTAATGGACCCCTAGAAAAATTCACTTTGTCTTACCTAGTCGGACTATCTCCTTCCATTACAAGTCAGAAGGGATATCATAATGTATCATTTGTTTGATCAGGATCTCCAGGTCACTGCAGGAATGATATTTCATGACTGGCAGTCCAAGTTTGATTGTTTTTAACTGATTAAGAATCTCAAAGTCTGTAATTAGATGCTCAAATAAAGTGGTTCCTTTCAAATTTTCCTCCAGGGTCTCGAACTTGGATTGATCTATTCTGCACTGAGTGAGGAGAGCATTGTATTCTTCCTGATCATATAATTTTCCTTTTCCATCCCAAAATGGTGGGAGTCCTTTGATGAATAATTATTCAAAAAAATCCTTCAACTCTTTCACACTTTTCTCTGTATGTGTTGCCTTTGCTTGGAATGATTTCAACAATTTATGTTTAACAATAACCCTCTTGGACCAGATGATCAATTTATTTTTGTCTTTAACTCCAATAGTCTGAAGTTCTGCAGTAAGAATGGAGTTGAGTAGGTTTATGGCATTTTGGGCCCATTCTGATGGATTCTTTGCTAAAGTTTCATTCACAATAGTGTACTTGCTTCTTGCTGTGATGGCCATGTTGTCTTTATCATTGATGAAATTCAAATACACTCTGAACTTGGCAGCTTCAGTAGCTATAGAGTCCTAGATGATATGCTTGACTCCCTGCAATAGGCCTTTGCCTCTTAATCTCATCTTCAACTTATCTATAATTTCCTACAAGGCTCCATTATCCTTTTGGGATTGAGCTATTATTTCATCCTTTGCTTGCATCTCTTGCTTCAATTTCTCTATGCCCTTTTACCCCTTTGATTTATCCTTCTTTTAGGATAACTTGTGACATAGTTTGGACAAGTCCTTCAATGTTTGGCCTAGCTTCTACAGGAGGAGGTATGAATATAGTATTTTTTATCAATTCTATTTGATCTTGTGACCACCTCACCTTTTTGTGTTCTAGTTGCAATGCCCTTTTCTCGTATTCCAATGCCTCTTGGCGAAGTGTTTCATTTTCCTGTTCTAGAGAAATCAATTATGTTATTTGTGGGTGTGTTGTTGCAGAAATATTCAATTTCTTCGTCAAGCTTTGAATCAATTTGTCCTTTTCATCCAATGAGGATTTCACCCCTTGGGGGCCTTCAGATTCCAACCTCTTGACCTAAATCTGCCAAGATCTACTAGATGCTTTTTCTTACCTCAACTGCCCTTCCAATTTCCTTCCATAAGATGACATCTTTGAACTCTTCAAGCTTAAACTCAGGTAATCATATCACAACATATCATTGGTGTTCTTATGGAATTTGACCTTGTCTGGAGAACTGATGTTGCCATACCTTATCTTTATCTCGTATACTTTTTCTTCTTTTGCAACTGCAATATTAAAGGTCCTCTTCTCAATATCCCTTACTGTGAACAGAGAATATTTATGCTCAGAAATATTTTATACTTCAGGGACTAAATCCCTCATCTCACCCAGAGCTATGTTTCACTTCTCAGCATAACGCTTTGTCAAATCTTCTTTAGACTGTGTTAGCACTCTGTAATTTCTCGAAGTTTGTGGGGGTAGTCATGGAGATAACATCAAAACCGCTTAGAGTCAAGGATCTAGCCCTACAAGACTCAGATATGGATCTCTTTGTCTGATATAAATTTGTTTGGATTTGGATATTAGGCTAGTTATGCAGAATAGGATTTGTTTTTGAGTTGGGTAGGTGCAGAGAAGAGAAACCATGGGCAATGGAGTCACAATCTGAGATTCGATCAAAAAAAAATTCTACAGGAAACCTTACAGGGAAAGGTAGGCAAATCACCGTATCTTCATAGGCTTGAGGAACGGCAGAGGGGGGAAATGTTAAGAAGTCGAATTAAAGGCATAGCAGTAAATAATTTTTCATTTAACTTTCAGTGGAAAACATTGACATTTCTTTAAACTAGGAACATGGTGTTTTTACACAAATCCTGATCTTAAATCTCTTCAAAACAATAGAGAAAAGAAACACATGAAAATGGAGGAAAACACAATTACAGTGAGAAAAACTTCACCAATGGATTTGACACAAGAATCATGTAACCATTGTGACTGTATTATTGGATTGATGAAATACAAAAAGCTTTGTGAGCTCTGATACAAGATTGAATCATGGTCCCTAACTTCTCCTTGTACATTCGACTTGTTACAATATATAGAAAAGACTCTCCCCAGGCTCAAGAGGTCGAATTCAACCACCTCACCCAAAAATAAAAATAAAATGCTTGAAAATCCTGAACTGTCTACCATGAAAGACGAGTCGAACTGCTGAAGAAAGGGGTTGGATCAAACATTTGTTTCTCCTCAATGGTGACACCTGTGTAAAAACGGAAAGAGTTTATTGTATATGAGCATGTTTTGGACAAAAACCTCTTTCATTTTTTCCAATTTCATCTCCAGTTCGCTGAAACAACTCCTGCAAAATCATGATTGAAACAGGAAAAATAAAAAAAATGAAAAATGGGGCTCAAAGATGCCTTTGATTCTCCCAACTTATGGAACATGTGTAAAACATGCAAGAGTTTTTTGTTATTCATCACATTCTGAACAAAATCCTCTCTCGTATTTTGAAAATTCGTTTCCATTTTCCCGAAATCTATCTCGGAAGACAACTGGTAAAACTAGCCAAAAAGGTGGTTTTGCGAATTTGGGGGAGGACGGTTTTGCAGGGGAAGGTGGTTTGCCTAGACCCTCCTGAGGTGGTAAGTGGTATTGGGAGGGGGGTACGATTTCACCAAGGGGTGACAAGTGTCCCTCCCAATACCACTTGATCTGACCCCCTTGAGGTGATGTGATGTGAGGGAGGTGATAGGTCTGAGCTACATGAGAATATCGTGGGTTAAAACTTTAGGATAGTTTAAAAAAATTTAGTTTTTTTATTTTATGCTTTTTAATATTTGTTTTTATTTTTAATTTTTTTTTTTGTTAATTCCTTTAGTTTTTTACTTTTTTTTTAATTGTTCGTTATTTGTTTATGTTATATTTGTATTTTGTTTTTTATATTTATTATATGTTTTAATATATATTTTTAATATGTTTTATTTTAGTACATGTTTTTATATGTTTTATATATTTTTACATTGTTTTATTTTTTATTGTTTTTTATTTAATTGATATTTTTATTAATAAAATACTAACCTAAGTACTAACTTAAAAATTTAATTATTAATTAATTAATTAATTAATAACTAGTCTAACATATTTAAATTAATCTAACTACACGAAAGTTTATTACTAACATTATTAATCTATTGTTTATTTTTTCCTAACCTTGTTTATTCATGGATGAGTGGTGGGCAAGATGTAGCCAATGGGACAAATGGATAAGGGAGTGAGTGGCACAGAGGTGGATGAAGGATGCAACAGGGAGATGAAGGATAGGGTGAAAATGGATAGAGGGGGAAAATAGAATCAACCGAGCCAGATGTCATCATCACGAGAGCAACGCCAAATAAGCAATTGAAGAGTCAAGTTACCTATGATTATAGGACCCCAACAACCTGATAAGCTATCCCATATGTTTTATCAAAGATGTGTTTCTTATTGCTAAAAGTTCTTGAGCTTCCTTCACTTTGGAGTTTGCTTTCCTTTTCAACCTCTACAGTGCTAGTGCAACTTTCCACCATATCTAGATTTAGTTGTTCTCTGGGCTCTTCCTCCTCTAAATCCAACATTTGTGGAGACTGTGTAATATTCATCTTCTTAGGAGAAATCTGCTAATCACTGGTGCCCGTGGCCTCTGAACCCCTTATCTTGCTATAAACACTCATCTTAGGAAATTGAGTATCAGTTTCTGATGAGCTTGTTGTGTTTGACTTTCTTGCAGGGTTTCCTCCACTTGTTGTGTTTGAGTTGGTTGCAATATTTCTTCCATATCAACACAGACTTCCAGGTTTCCCGGCTTATCAAAACCCTCAACATGTTCATTCTCATAAGGGGCCTATTTTTTCATCAATATTCTCTTGGATATGATTTGGTGTGGATCATATCTTCTTCCCTGTAGTTGTGCAAAACCAAACTCCTTGAGATTTGCTTGAATCTAAGATAAGCATGATCTAGTTTTGAAAATGAAAGGGCTAATGATAAAAGGGAATTTAAGGTTGGATTCCATGCGCAACTTCAAGAAATGATAGGTCTCAGATATAATCCTTTACCTGATGAATTCAAGGGAAAAGACTCTGGGGGTCAGAAAAATAGGCAATAGATAGGGGGATTCATGACAACCATAAGCCTAGATTATTGTTGAGTGCATGAATAGTACCCAATCCCCCACTCTGTTCTCTGGATTTGGCTGTAGATAACTCCTCATGTCATCCAAAACTCTAGGTAAGATGGTGTTGAAAATCAAACTGTAAACTATGGACATGACTTTGTTTATGAAGATGAGAAATGTAATCCTTTTATATTCTGTTGATATAAAGGTTGCTTCAGGAAATTCTTTCTTATTGGTTTCCAGGAAAATCTTCTGCAAATAGGTGTAATATTTGAAATGCCTTAGAGAGCGAAAATTCACTAGTTGTTTATGGATATTATCAGATAGATTTTTAAAAAATAATGTGTACTGACAGACCAGACTCTGAATTGAAAAATGTCAATAGGAAACCGAGAATGACTTCGATCACATGTTTTTCATTATCTAGACCTAAGACTTGACTCAAAAGGTAACAAACCCATTGGACTTGAATGACCATTATACTCACATTCATTGGCAAAGACAGGCCCTCTGAAAACTATTTTGTTTTGACAATTTTCTGTAAAAAACAATCTCTGAATTTTGATGAACATTCTCTGTATACCCTAATTAGATTTTCTTCATTGAAAGGTTCAAACGTTATGGAGAAATACTTTGGTATACCAAGGGAATATCGAATTGATAGACTCTCTACCCTACATATGACTCTAAACCCTTTTTTGTTCATGACGACTCTTTCTTTATGTGAATATTGTTCGACGCACCATCCTATAAACTAGGGAAAGGGGAAAGCAACTTCGGCAACATAAGGGACTAAGGTATCCTGCTCTGCTTCAAGGAATGGTATATGCCTTCCTACATTATTAGATAGGTTTCTTATGGACACAACGATGGGATAAATGGTGATTTCAATATCAAAGACGTCTGAATCTCGATTAATTAGGGCATCTTCATTCACCACAGGGTCTTTCTTTGTTACTAAAGTTATGATATGATCCATGGATGCGATGAAAAATACCTAGAAAATAGTAGAAATGTCATGCAATTGGCGTATTGTTGAGCTGCAGTTGAACGAGGGTGGGCGTGCCAAGTTTCAAACAATCCAATTTTTAGAAATAATAATAAACTAAATAAAAAATTCCCTTTTATACTTTCCAAATTTTGAGGGCATGAAAAAGTGGTTTGGGGAAACCTGCTTTTCACCTTGAAATGCACCTAGTGCTGCCACGTAGCCTCGACTGAAAACCACGGTTTAGATTTTGGCCCGCTTTCTAAAATTATCCTCCACACAACTTCTCCCCCCAAAATGATCCTCGACCGTTGATCTGGAGAGCTCGTGATCTACAACATATTAGGTCCCATCACCTTAGCGCCCCCGCCAAATTTAGCCTCTTCCTGCCAGATTTATCCCTTCCCTGGTTTATCAGGCTTCCAAACCAATTTAGAGCCTCTCTAAGTCCTGAAATCTTGATTTCACATAAAAAAATAATGGTGACTAACAACTACGACCTGATCGCGTCATGGAAGGTATGGATCCACATTGTATCTTTTGTGGCCATATCCTTATTCAATGCTTTCATGGATCGGAAGTGTAATTTTTTGTGACCATGCCTTGAATCAGTTTATTTCGAAAATGGGTATGCCTGCCTCAAGGATGATACATATATATTGTTTGATGTTTGTTTGTAGCTTCTGCCCAACTCTCCTATTCTGGAACCTCACAATACATATTTGTGTAAAGTGTTTCGGCCATCAATTTATCTTATGACCTAGTACTTTAGGGGGCATCTGTTACACACCTATTTGTCACACTACCAAGTGTTGCACTTTATCAAGTGTCACACCTATTTTTCACTATTTGGACGGGAAACCTATCATCCAGAGGTAGAAATACTATATTTTACCTTGCGTTTTTGGATTTTTTTGAGGATCATCACTCCCCTGCCCATATTGCAAGGAGGATGAACCCTTGTCATCACTCCTTATATATTTATTGGGGAGTGATAATCTCACCCTATGCTCAGTTCTAGAGGGGAGATGAAGTAGTTACAACTATCATGCCTTATTTTAAGAGGTGGTTTCCAAGATATTTCAGTGGGTTAGAGATTGGTTCGAGATACCCTGTATCCAAGGAAAGGTCAATATTTTTTGTTAATATAAATCCTCACTTGATCCCATCCTCTCCTCAATATTATCCTATAGTTGTTATTCCTCAACTCCTATATAATGGAGTCCATTCTTGGGTGAAGAGGAGGAAGAACTTTAGAGTATCATACTGTTGATATTGTGACATTGAAAGGGTTGGAAAGGGGAGATTGGGGGAGTTGTTGAAACATCAACATCAAGGTTGTAAATTCTTTACTATTTATTCATTTTCATATAATAGATAACTTGGCCTATTACCCTCATGATCAATATGTTCACTATATGCATGTTTATTTTGTCTAATTCAATATAGATAGATCTATTCTTCTTAATAATTTATTGGAAGAAGGAGGTATTTATTTGTTCCTTGCATAAATTATCTTGCATCAAGAGCTTGGACATCAAGATCAAGGTCTGGAGCAACGAGGAAAACCAACGAAAAAGAGGTGAGTCATCTATCCTTCTCTTCTCATTCTGACTGTTGACATGTAGAATATATTTAAAGGGAAAATAGTAAACCATTTGTGACCTTCTATCTTGGATCAAAAGAGTCTTGATCCAAGGGGGGTTTCATCTATCCGTAGGGGAAACATTTCCACAACATATGGGTCCCACGAAAAAATAGATCCCTTTTTTCAAAAGTCTCTATGAGTACCTGAGGTTGTAGAGACATTTCATCTTCTTACACTAGTCGACCCATCTGTTGACAGTTATCACAACTTCTATTGTACTTCTTGGAATCACTTAAAAAGAGTAGGAAAATAATACCCTAGATGAATGATTTTGAAAGTGGTTCTCTTGTCAAAAATTGACCTCCACATGGGTCATTGTGGAATGCCTTTAATACTTCAAAAACTTCATCCTCTCAAAAATATTGTCTAATAACTAGATCAGGTCCAGTACGGAAAACTTCTCCACCAATCCATGAATATGTGGCACTAAGTCTAAAAATCTTGTTATTCTCCTTTAGTGAAAGGTGTTTTAATAGATATTGAAAATATATGTTCATTAGGAATATTATCATTTACATGAACTAATTCATCTTCATTATTAATTATGGAAAGAAAACATGCAACTACATTTTCTCTTCCAAGTCTATCTAGTATAGTGATATTAAATTCCTATAGCAACAGGAGCCACCTAGTAATTTTTCCATTAGTAATTAATTTGTTCATGAGATATTTAATAGCATAATGGTCTATGTGAATAAAGACCTCATAACCAATGATGTAGTGCCTAAATTTATTGATGGCATATACAACTTCAAGAAATTCTTTTTCTATGACTATATAATTCAATTCAAGAGGTGTCATGTTTTTACTAAAAAAATAAATGACATAAGAAATTTGATTTTATTTGTGTCCTAGCATTGCTCCTAAATATGTATATGAAGCATCAATGTATATGTGAAAAGGGAGAGACCAATTTTTCCCTCTTAAAATTGGTGCTGTGAAAATATTTTCTTTCAATGTTTCAAAAACAGTTTGACAAGGAATATTCCAAAACAATTCACTGTCTTAAGTGAACAATGGAGATGATATTTCTGTAACATTTTTGATAAATCACCTGTAATATCCTACATGTCCTAAGAAACTCCTTACACCCTTTTGGGTCTTTGGTACTGGAAGTTTAGAAATGACTTCTACTTTTTTCATATTAATCTTGATTCCTGCAGATGATATGCAATGACCCAAAACCAATTCCTTCAGTAAGAAACATATGGCATTTTTATGACTTAATGAAAAAATAGTTTCTTGACATATGATCAAAAAAATTTCAATATTTTCTAATGCTTCCTTAAACGTATTTCCATAAATAGTAAAGTTATCCATATATACTTCTACACAATCATGGATCAAGTCATAAAATATACCCAAACAACACGTTGAAAAGTAGTAGGAGCATTGCATAACCCAAAAGGTGTATTGTATAAGCATGCCTCCCCCATGGGCATGTGAATGTAGTTTTATCTTGATCTTCTAAGTGATTTTAATTTGATTATAATTGTTAAACCCATCAAGAAAAGAAAAATATTTTTTCCTACTAAGGTGTCTAAAAATTGATCTATAAATGGTAGAGGAGAATGGTATTTTAAGGTAGCTTTATTTAATTCTCAATAATCTATGCAAACACGCCAGTTACCATTATTTTTAGGAACAATTACTAAAGTTGAAACCCATTGACTATCAGAAAAAAAAGATATATGAAATTCACATTTAGTAATTTTTGCAATTCTTCTTTTACAATTTCATTCAAAATTGGATTCATACGTTTTTGGGGTTGTCTAATTGGATTAGAATTTTCCTCAATATAATTGTGATTAATACACGTATTAGGATGAATTCCACGCATATTAGTATACTCCCATTCAAATACATCAAAAAATTTCTGTAGTTTTTGAATTAATTGCTCTTTTTGAGATTCTTCAAGTTTAGATTTTATATTTAAGGTTTTCCCTTGTTGAATTTCAACATAAGTGATACATGATTCTGATATTGAATTGAAAAAAGACACATAATTAAAAAGTGTTGATAAAGTGTCCATAGAACATTTTTCTTGAAAATTTATGTCCAAGGTATGATCGAAAGTATGCTACCCCCCCCCCCAAGATATTGAATAATATCATAATTATTGATAAAAATAATGTTTTTATTTTCTTCAATATCCTATTTTAAATTCATAGCTTACTCAATAGTTAAAATGGGTTGTACTACTTCTTCATAATTATTTGTATGTTGAAGGAATTGTGTATTTTATGATTTAGTTGAATATTTTGCAGGTGGATATAAATTGAATTTCTTAATTGAATCTCCATGTGCAATCATTATATCTCCATATCTATAACTGACAAAGGTATCAATTGTAGCTAACCATGGCCTTCCTAAGATTAATGGATGATGACCCAAGTTAGATTTAGGTTTTAAAACCATAGGGTACTCCCAATAATCTAAAGATACTATGATATCCTCTAACACACATTTAGGTTTTATTGTTGATCTATCTGGTAATTGCAAAATTGTAGGTGTATGATGGATTTTAGATAGTTGTAATTCATCCATAGTTCCTTTTGTCATGATATATATTGCAGATCCTAAATCTATTAAAGTGTTTTCAATTACAATATTATTGATATGAAACTTAACAATGGAACTACTGAGATCAATAGAGTTTTGCATAAAAAAATTACCCGATATTAAATCTGCTAGTTTACCAATAACTTGCATTGTTTGTGGATCTTTTTTCTTTCTGTCTGATTTCTTTAAGCATAACTCCTTTATCGTTTTAGCATAGATTGGTATATCTTTGATTGATTGTAGTAAATGAATTTTAATACAAGCATTCTTTAACTCGTCTCATAAATCATATTCAAATTGTTTGATTGTTTTATCTAAAGTCAACCTTTCTGAGAAAGAATGAGTTTTGGATAATTGTGGTTGATTTAATGTAGAGGAACAAGTTTGTTTTATTGCATTAGAACTATTATTATTGTTTTTTTTATTAGGATTTCCCTCCTCTATTGGTTCTTCAATAATAATAGGATAATCATGATGAATTACTTTTCTTGATCTAAGATGAATGAAATTTAAATCAAGAGGAGTAATCATATATGTGGGAAAAAAATTGTAACTCAACATTGTAACTAGGTTGAGTTACTTTATTTTTGGGGTTTGATATGATTTGTACAAAAATCTTAGTATCTCTTGGAAGATTTTGGTTTGATGGTAATTGAAATTGTCGAGGTTATGAAATTTGTGGTTGTTGTGGTTCAGTAGGGTACATTTGTTGGACTTGTGGGGGATACTGGGTTTGTGAAGGATATTGTGTGTATTATTGCTACATATGATAGGGATAAGCATGCATGGTTCCATAGAGAGGTCCTTTCCAACTTTGTTGCCAAGGTTTATTTTGACCTTACTGTGGTGGCCATGCTTGTCAAGCAATAGGAGGAGTCAAATTTTGTTGGGGGTATTGTTGATTGTAATAATAATAATTGAATTGTTGGGTAGGGTCTTGAGATATACCTTTTGTTCTTGGATGCCAAGGTCATTTTGGTGCAACAAAACAGAATTTTTTTGTAGCTTCTTGGTTTCTTTGATAGACAAATTTAAGTTCTAGTAGAGATGAGCAATTTTTTATTGCATGATTTTTTGCACATATACCACAAAATTCAATGTTATCCAAAGGACATTCTTTTAAAGGATGTATTTTTATACATTTTGGAAAAAAAATAGTTAAGGTTGAATTATCTTCCTCTTTCTTTTGATCAATTTTCAATGTAACTAATTGAGAACCAATAGTACTAAGAATATTAGTTTTCAAATTTTCTAATAAATTTCCAATTTTAGGTGTATTTACCTCATTGGTTGTTGATTTATTGACTCTAGAGATAGTATCTCTAGGTCCCTTACCATATTTAGACTTTCCTCGAGAGATATACATGCATAAATAAAAAAAATTATGCATAATTTAAATGATAAATAACATCCTTTACAGATTATACTAATTATATCAATCCGTTAATCTTTGATTCCACGAAGCAAAATGACTTTAAGAGTATCTAAATCTAGATCATTTTTCCTAGCCCTTTTAACAATATAAAGGGATCTTTCCAAATAATATTCAAGGATTTCATCCTATTTTTGTTTCATTTTAAACATTTCTTCTCGCATCCCTCTGTTTGTAAAATAATCATGATACTTTAAAAGAAATATTTTTCACATTTAATCACATGTTTTGATAGTGTTAGTTCCCAAACCCATAAACTAACATAAATATGCATATTTAAGGGTGGTTGGAAACAACTTCAGTTTTTTAGCATTAGAAGAATAATCATAATTGCTCATGATCCAGATTTTATGAGTAGAACGAAATGAATACAGATTATTAAAATATTCTTAACATAGAATAACGGATATACAGTAAAAATGGTTTTCTGTTCAATAAGGAAAGAAGCTGAAACTGTAAAATGCAGCGAAAAACAAGCTTGTCGGAATGGTGGCGGCTTATCTCTGCGAAGAGATGTGACGACTGTGCTCATTCACAAGAATATGATTACAATGAGGCTCTGAAGGCCTTTTTACAATAAACAGGAATGTCAAAAACCCTAGACATCCAAAAATATAACCCTAGGAGATGAAGCACCAAAAGTCATGTGGGCCCCGTTTGGGTAAGTTAGTACATCAACTTCCCGGGGTCATAACTTTTATATAAGATATTTGTTTTAGGTGCACGATATCCTGTTGGAAATATCTATCCAAGGACTACACATTTTTTCCCTATTTATGAAATGCCATTTTCAGACTATGGCGAGCCCTTAAAAATATGTTTAGGGCCTCAAAACGGACCCACAAGTCAAGGACCCGAAAACTAGGAAAAAAAACTACCAAACTGGAAAAATGTCAAAATCAAATAGTTGGAATAGGTGGGAGGCCACTGAAATCCATCTGTTTCAATCCTTCCCCCTTAGGAAGCAATGGTCTCCATTGTTTTGAGTCCCTCCATCATATGAGGAAAGTTGTACTAAATTTGGCCTCGGGTGAGCCATTTGCCTTGGTGTAGGAGCTGCCCTGCTTTGACAAATCGATAAAGATGGATCCTTTGTTGTCGGGTGCCCTTGATATGTGTGTCCACAATCTGATCATTGGATTAATTTTGCATGTAGTCTAAGGTGTCTAATACTGGTGGGAAATATGGCCAAAGGAGAGCCACGTTGAATACTGGGTACATTCCAAGGAAACAAAGAATGTTGAGTGAAAAAGAATTGTCACCCATGGCCTTGGTGATGGTTTATGGCCCATACCAGAGTGGGAGAAGCTTTTGATGGGGCCCTGTAAGGAGTTCTTTCTACAAGTGAAACCAAACTTTGTCGACCACCTGAAACCTATGTGGCACCCGATCTTGGTCATGGCGTTGCTTGTACTTGGCATTGGAATTCTGTAAAATATCTTGAACCTGTTGGCAGATGTGTTGGATCCGCTCAATGAATCAGGTGGATTTGTCAGCTTTCAGTTGAGCAAGGGACGAGTCAGTCGAGGTGGTTGTCATGAGAAGTGAAACATCCATGGGGCCCAATTTTTGGAATCCCAACACCACCTAAAATGGGTTGTGGCCAGTTGAGCTATGCAGGGCTTAGTTGTAGCTATGATGGAAATAGGTCAGACTCTCATCCCATGTGCGAGGGTGCTTGGAATTGTACATACACAGGATATGTACGATCATCCGATTGATGACCTCAATTTGGCCATCTGTCTGGGGTTGGAAGGCAGTGGATTTGGTGAGCTTGGTATCTAGCAGTGACCATAGGCTCGAACAAAATGTGTTGAGGAACTGACTGTACCAATCTAATACAATGGTTTGTGGGATCGCAAAGTGTACCCAGACAAGTTCAAAGAATATCTTGGCAGTGGCCTCTGTAGTGATCTTCTTCTTGTAGGAGGCCATAATCACCATCTTGTAAATGCGATCAACAACCATAAAAACACAGGAATTTCCCCTCTTAGTGTATGGGAGGCCCAACATGTAGTCCATTGAGATGGATTCCCATGAATTTTCAGGAGTAGGAATATGGGTGTACATGCCCTGCTTCTTAGTGGTCGGTTTGGAAATAGCACGTGTAGTGTAGAACCTGATATACTTGTCGACATCCTGTCGAATTTTCGGTCAGTAGAAATGTTGTTGTAGCACTGCCACTATCTTTTTGATGCCAAAGTGTCCTGCCACCCGACTGTAGTTAGCTTCCCAAGTTAGCTTCGCATGCTCACTTGATGGAACATAGATATGGCCTCGATGACATAGTAACCCATCTTGAATATGGAAATTAGGGACCACTGAGTTTTATCCCAACATTTGGTAGGTGGTGGAGAAGTCAGGGTTTGTCTCATAGTGGTGGGGCCATCCAGAGGTCTCATGGTCGCAAGACTCTAGCACTGAGGTGAGTGCCACGACTAGAGTTCGGTTGAGGAAATCAATAAATCAATTGTTAATTCCTATTTTATACTTGATGTTGAGGTGGAACTGTTGTAAGTATGTGGACCACTTTTAATGGTGATCATTATGCAATTTTCCTTGGGTCTGCATGAACTATAGTGGCTTGTGATCAGTGTGGATGATTGTCTCCTTCCCCAGAATGTAATTTCTCCACCAGCGATAGGATTGTACAATGGATTACATTGCTTTGTCATAAGTAGGATACTTATGGAAAAAATATGACAGTGTCTCACTATGATACACCACTAGGTGGTTGTGTTGAGTGAGAATGACACCCACAACATAGTCTGAAGTATCTGTCTCGATCTCAAAAGGATGTTGCAGGTCCAGTAATGAAAGTATTGGGGATGAGAACAAACGTTGCTTCAAGTCATTGAAGGCTTGATGTTGGGACATGCCCAAACAAATTTTTCCTTATCTCCACCCCTGGTTACTTGTATGAGGGCCCATGTGATATGATAAAATCCCAACAAGAACCTGCAATAGAAATTGGCGAGGCCCAAGAAGTTTCAAAGATAAGTAAGTGTGGTTGGGGATGGCCAGTCATGGATGACCTATGTTAGCACTAAGAATCATCCTCATATTGTAATGAGGATAATACCAATACCCATCAAAGTATATGTAAATTTGAATGAGTGTTTAAAGATCAAATGGACAAGACTCAGAATAATAATGTTTTAAACTCAGAAATTTGGGCTAGCATGCACAAGCAATTAGGGTCTTGATCAACTTCAGTCAGTGAATGAGAGTAAAAGTGAAGAGGAGGAATACTTAGTGAGGGATATGTAAAGGTATGCAATTGGAATTAGGTCTTCAAGCAACCTAAGGAGGAAAAACTCAAAACACAAGATCTTCTTGAATTCAAAGTTTAAAAAACATTGAAGAACATCATAGCAGTATTATAATCTAACATTCATCATAACACAACTATAAAAATATCATGTGGATATTATAATCATTAAAACTTAGACATAAGAGGCAACAATATAGTATAAGAGAAACTAACTTCTATTAATAAAAAATTCTCAAGTCCAGTACATAACCAGAGAACTAGTCTTAGTCAAAAATATTACAATAATGGAGTCTCAGCTCAACCATTCCAACACCTCTCCAAGATATCTCTCCTTCATTAAATATAAAATAGCATCCAAATATCCTTAGGAGGTTGAATCCCATCTCCTCCATTGGATTCTAAGCCTTGGAGATAGGTGGAAACGATCAAAGAGACAAAAATCCAACAAACTGCTAATTTTTAAGAAATTGTTGGAAGTCATTAATAAATTGTTTCCACCTCATTGCATGAGCTCTTTGATGGAGCTAAAATTTAGGTGCAGGTGTCCCTTGACATCTAACTGATCCTTGAGAAGCCATTCGAATCCTACTTGACAGGTGGCAACCTCCCAACAAGGCGAATATCCAAACAGTAACCGCTACCAGAAATTCGGTAGTGTCGTTGTAAAATAGTTCTGCACATTTTGTAGCACCACTTATATGTCTAATATCTCTCTAACCATAACACATTTTGAAAAATTGAGAGAGGTTCTTGTTATTTGGTATGTGATGAACAAAATAGTCCTCCATTTTTAAAAAATACCTTCCCATTTGTTCATAATCCAAGTTTTACGTTAGTCACTCAAACTTGCAGAAGCATCCTTGCAAAATAACTATGCACATTTTGTAGCATCAATCCAAAACAAGCCTGTAGTTTTCGTAGCGTCGATCCTGTTGTGCAATTCTGTAGCGTCCATCCTGAATTAGCCTCTGCAAATTCGGTAGCACCACACCTCAAATAGCCTTTGTGGAATTGGTAGCACCCATCATCAAAACCGTTATGTGGATTTGGTAGCGCCAATGTTAAGTTCAGCTTAGGATTTTTCGTAGCATATAAGGTAGAAAAATCGCAGAACATACTAAATAGACGATTATGTAGTGCCATCTTTGAAATAAATCTGTAAATTCGGTAGCGCACCTCCTCTATTTTAGGAAAGTATCCATTCGCATAAGCTTTCTCTTTAATGTGTGGATAGAGTTGGGCTTTGGTATATGCATTAGATTTGGTATATAGGATAGGTTTGACTTAGGAAACTTGAGCACACACCACCTTTGGCCAAATCGATTAATGGGAAATTTTCAAGGCTTGATGAAGAATTGGGAGGCTATGATCGTAGGCAAAGGACCAAAGGGATTTGGCAAATCTAACACAAAATTTATGAAGGTTTTTAAAATTTTGATGATGCATTTTTGAGTGCTAACATGGGCTCCAACTGGAATGGAGGCCTCCCTATGAGGATTCCAATAAATTTAGTAGTTCCAGACACCTTATCTATTGGGATATGGATTCATCTATGTAACCAACCTCTAAATACTGTAAAAAACTGCCACTTATTTCAAGAAATTGAAAGACTCGCTAGAAACTGAAGGAAAGAAATGCTCAGGAAGTGATCTTATTACCTATGCTACCCTACCCTAACCAGATCGAAAAATTTCTCAAGTAAAGGAAAATTTCCACACTAAACATTCAAGCAACTTCATGATTGAAGGAATCCCATCCATACAACTGATCAATAGAGAATAAAAAAGGTTTGAAAACAAAGATAGAAATTCTTCCAGAGAAACATGTTTACCCATGAATACCTGTGAAATAATGAAAACTAGAATTTTCAGACAATCTGGAACATATTACTCCACATAAGCTGCAATTGGATCCTCGAGACCATGGTTGGAAACTTGTTGATTAAGAAAATACAACTACTCATACATACATTCCTCTTTGCTTGAAAACAAACAAACTTTTAGTTCCCTTGAGATCAGATTTTGATCATCAACAATTGCAGTCTCTTTGTTTTCAGCCTGATGATCACAAGATAGTGGTACAACTGATTTTAAATCACATTGATAATTATGATCAGCCAAGAACATATAGCTATCTATGCAATCATCAGCCATAATATGTTCAACATGTTTTCAAAACTCGTCATAAACTAGACATGCATCCTTGTCCATAGAAAAATCTGCAAATGTTGAAGAATTTGATTCTACATGTGAATCATACTTACTATATTCTTGTTGCAAATCTAAAATATATTGACAGTCCTCTTGCTCATATGCATGCAGATTTTCAAAGAAAACCTTCTCTTGGATCCTCTTGGAAAAACGAATGTTCTCCTCAACTTCTTGAGCATCTTCAAATAAGCTTCTTAAGGATGAAGACTTTCTTTCTCTCAGGAGAAGGACAAGTTTTGGATATTGATCCATAACATAGAACACCATGGCAACAGTCTCTGGAGGCTAGATCTCCAAGGGCATGTCATGATAAATGTTGTAGAACCTTCTGTTAAAGATGGACAAAACTTATTTATCCTCTCTTCTCATAGCAGTGAACTCATGGAAGTACAGATCAAATGATTGTCTCTCTCCCCGGTATTTTAAAAAGGTGTCATATAGTTCATCCCATGAACCAATGGAAGCATCTTCCATATTCTTGAACCACAAGGCAACATCTCCAATCAAACATTAAGAGAAAAGACTCATGATGATATCTTCATGCAAGATTTCCAGATTGTTGATGAAGTCTTGAAAGGATGACATATGCTCTTCTCCTACAATGTTATCTTTTCCATCAAAAGTTTGTAGGTATTCTACAAATCCGGGAGGGTAAGGATGAAGAAAGGATGGCATATTTAGAGGTCCAAACATATTTTCCCTAATATTAAACTGGTAGTCAGTGGGTTGTTGAACACTAGAAGGTTGTTGGATAGTTCAGGGCACTCGGCTATATTCTGCGGCGTGTGAACGAATTTAGTGGAAGTGGGAAGGGAGTAGCTTGGAGGGTCGTCGATCTTGAAGAATCTCAGATCTACAGTCGAAGCCTACATCGGACAAACAAATAGCACAGAACTTAACATCGCGAAGGCAGACTGGGAAAAAATACTCTGGTTTCGACGGGGAACGCATGGCGCTCTTACACATGCATCGGGGGAGACGACGGATTTCCCGAAACCAATTTTCCTATGGCCCCGATGTCATGTGTTTCAAAACGTCATGTCAATAGCTCACGGGGAAGATGGCGGTTGGTCAGATCACCTCACATCACTGGTCCAGGTACTTTCCGGAATGATGTACCAAAAGGATGTCGCCGCATAACTAACTTGAGGCTCATCATTCGAACTATATTGATGAAGCATGGCACACCAAGGTACTGTGACAGTAATTCGTGAGCAAAGTACACAGAACATCAAAATCTCAGATATGAATCATTTTATTCTATTCTAGGAAATTGTCATCTTATGCGTAAGAAAAACAAGCTCGGCATGTGCTCTTGAATTTTGTAAACCCAAAGGGTGGCCAAATAAAGGTCTCTGGGAAGTTCGGAAAGCATGGATAATATCCTTCAAATAGCATCTAGCGCAATTGGGTTCTCAGCTAAGGTACCAGGCAGATCAATAAGTAAGAATGAAAGATGGTTCTTGCAGATGTAGGAGACTAAATTTCATACCGAACCTGAAACTGAGACAGATTCGGGAGTAATATTAAACCTCGTTATAAGGGATCTTGTCATAAATGAACATTCAGAAAACACCTGCCACCTAGCCGCAAAGAAGAGGAGGAGCAAAAGGAGGAAATCAGAGGCCAAAACCGAGATGATAGAGAGCGTCGGGGAAAATTTTGATTGGTGGAGTACCCTGGATGAGGAAATCGCCAAGATGAGGTGAATCCTCAAGTAAAATTTTGGTGTATTTTAGATAGTTTTGGACAAATGTCAGCTTAAGAGAAGGGAGTCCTGATATGACAGACCAATTACTAACGGTCTTTTTAAATAATGCAATTGTTCTTCCTTTTTGTATCTCATATATGTTTTTAGAATTATGAGGAATTCAGAATGTTTTAAATTCCATATGAAATTCCTCTATATATGCTTGGCCTCACGAGTATAGAATGATGGAGAAAAGAGGATACTTCCCTCTGCGTAGAAAAACTTTATAAATCTCTGGGGCTGGAATGAATACATGGGTGTAGAGGCAGATTTTGGGACTTTTTATGAAAAGATTCTAATTGGTGGTGTTATGAGTCTCGTTTTCTCTCATAGTATGTGTTTCCTGTTATTTTGTATTTTCATTTTTCTTTCTTCTGTCTAAATTGAGAAACTAAAAGTCCATAATTCATTATTCAATGCTCTCGGCTTGACGATTTAGACTGTGTTCATCTCTTCTAAATCATTATAGAATTCATTACTATAATGCTCTGATAATAGTTGTGTGTTCATTTCCTTTTGATACCATCTAAAATTTTCAAGCATAAACTCAGAAGTCACTTCCTCATTTATCCTTTTCCTCTTGATTGTTTTCATGATTTGGAAATACATCCTACATTCTTGACCCCATAGCCCAAAGGTCATCTTCAAATCTTCAACAACTTTATTAAAACCCCAAAACAAACCAATTCTAGCCATCGATTTCCATAGATGTATCAAGTGACATGAGAGAGCCCTCTCTAAGTTGAGTAGGCTAGTTCCTTAGCTCTAAAGTTGGTTGAAACAATTACCTCTGTCGTCTGTCTATTTAGCCGGACAGAATTTATAGAGTGCTAACACCTGCCTCTTTCAAGAAGGGTCTCGACGACTAATGGTAGAAAGATTTGACTAAAGAGTTATCTATGTGGTAGATATTTATTTGTTTTAACATTAGGTTTTACTTATGTTACATGCCTTCATGGCTAAGTAAGAGAGTCGACCTTAAATTGTGTATTTGACCGAAATATTATGTCGAACTATACTATGACATTATTCGAAACATTAATGGAATAGAAACTTTGAATAGATTTCTTGGTATAATGGAATTGTTCTTCAACATTCTAGTATAATTGATATTTTGAATAATACATGTTGATCTTGATTCCTGTGGCTTTGCTTTCGACTGTTATCTAGGAAAAATAAAAAGTGTGGGAAGTATTAATTCTCGTGTTTACTACTGTACATTTTATCTTGGACTTGTATTAGTTAGAATGGTTATTTGTTTTCATTATGAACTGTACTCAAAAAAAATTGGAACTAATTGCCTCACTTCCGAGCATGTGAATGTCTAAAACTATTTGTTTCCCTGCCATAGTCAATGTTGATGAGATCTGAACATTAGTTGTTACAACAGGTCTAAGTCTATCAGTGTAAATAGATTAAAGATACGACTCTGTAATTATATCTAGAACATTTTCTTATATATATATATATATATATATATATATATATATATATATATATATATATAATTCGTAGTTGTATCTACATGGTTAATTTATTACTTTATACAGGATAACTATGTCCTTGCCACGAATAACACACAGTGGATTTACAATGCTATTCACTATTTACATCCTATTCCTACCACATCTAAAAAAATACTCAATCGCTTTATCAGTTCATTCATTATCATAACAGTTTTGTTCCTATGATAGATAACTTGCTATGATCCTGTAGATACAGTCTTTAGTCAAGCAGAATTATTTCTACAACAAGTACCCTAGAACAACTCTATAATTCCATCTATTCACATATAACAATAGGGTGTGTACTTAGAAATAGAGGCGTGTATAATCATTTCAATAGTACATACATAACAAGAAGTAAAGTAGAGGAACATATCTGAATAAATACTGGAACAACAAAGGGAACAACCACGTTCCTCCCAACCTTAAAACAGGGCAGTCAAATCACTTGTCTTGTTCACCCCCTAGCCTGACCATGAATCCATGAGGGATAACTCGGAACTCCTCCTCAGCAAATGCCTTTCAGCTTCAACAATCTTCTCCTTGCCTCACACTCAGCAAGTAGTGTTCATAACAGCAAGAAATTAGTAATATTTTTCCCAGCATACTAGGCAATGTCCTGCCTCCTCACATATGCTATATATCCAAAAATTATTTTTTCCTAGGTCTTTTCCCTCGGGAATTTTCGTAGTTTTCTAAATCCTTGATTTTCAGGGGCTGCCAATGGCCAAATTCCTCATTTTCCACTTGTAACAATCAGTCCTGAGGTAGTTCCAACATGTTCCCCACTCATGGAGTCATGGTCAGTTGATTTCAACATGGTTGTTCCATTTGTCTTCCAACAATAATTATAACATATTTTGTTTCATACAAGTGTCATAGTCAAGAAGTTAGTTGGGTCAAATCAGGTCTCTACCCAACAGTCATAATCATTAATTACAATTAATTAAATTCAGAATTCGGAATTGCCAAAAATGACAAAAAAATTTCAATTTTGTATTTACCAAAAATGGAATAATTTCCTAAGAAATCTCAAACTTAAAAATAAATTATTTTTGGGGATGTCACATCCTTTCCCCCTTCAATAAAACATTTTCCACAGTGTTCGTTCCTTCCTTGGAACCAGGTTGAATGAGATTTCAGCAATTCTCCTTCCAACTCCCAAGTGGCATCCTCAGGGATAAAGTGCTTCCATTGCACCTTTACCTGAGCGACGGCTCTGTTTCGAAGTGTTATTTCTCTCCAGTCCAGAATGTGTAGGGGTTCCACCTAGAACTCGCCTTCTGGTTCCACCTGCACCAAGTTCCAATCAATCATATGAGTCGGGTCATGAACATACTTTTTCAACAAAGAAACATGAAATATATTATGAATTTTTAGATTGGCTGGAAGTGCAAGTTGGTATGCTACGGGTCCAATTCGAGCTAGTATCTCGAAGGGCCCACAAAACTTGGGTGCCAACTTGGCACAATTTCCTAACTTCAGTGAAATTTTTTGGGCTTTGACTTTTAAGTAAACATGGTCTCCCACTTGAAATTCCAAGTGTCTTCTTTCCTGGTCCACATAACTCTTATGTCTGTCTTGTGCCTCTTTTAAGTTATGTTGTACCTTTCTTACCATATTCTCCATTTCTTGGAGCATCTCTTGTCCAACCATGAGTCTATCAACCGGGTTATCCCAACTAATTGGAATCATACACTTTTTGTCGTACAGTACCTCGAAGGGGCTCAATTTAGCTGAAGTTTGGTACCCATTGTTATATGCAAATTCCACCAAGTGAAGGTAGTCTTCCCACTTGCTTGGTTTTGTTCTTACGTACATGCAGAGCATATATTCTATGATTTGGTTTGTTCGTTCAGTCTGTCCATTCGTTTGTGGATGATAACTCGTGCTGAAATTCAAATTATTATTTATCCCTACAAACAATTCTTTCCAAAAATCATATGTGAATTTTACGTCTCTATCCGAAATCACCATTTTAGGAATACCATGCAGTCTAAAAATTTCTTTCATGAATATTTCAGCAATGTTAATAGATTTAAAAGTAGACATTACAGGAATAAAGTGTGCAGACTTACTAATTTTATCGATTACCACCATAATAGAATCATCTTGTTTTTAAGTTTTAGGCAAACCTGTAATAAAGTCCAACGATATAGTATCCCATTTCCATTCTGGTACTAATAAGGGTTGTAATAGGCCGGTTGGATGTTGGTGTTCGGCTTTTACCTGCTGACAATATTGACACTTAGCTAAGTATTTTGTTATTTCCCCCTTCATATTAGGCCAATAAAATAATTTTCTAAGTGTTGTTATCGTTTTCTGGCATCCTGGATGACCAGAATGTGTTTTCTTATGCACTTCATCCAAAACTATTAACTTTAACTTTGTCGAATTTGGTATGTACATTTTGTTTTTAAATCGTAGTAGGCCATTTTTATCAATACTCAGCTCTATTTTGTCTGAATCTTTTGTAGTGTTTTGTAATTCTACCATTGTCTTAGTGTAATTTTCGTCATTATTACCTGTAGCCTTTATCCTCTGTTCAAGATCACTTTCTGCCCTGTTGACATTTATTTCAAATAACCCATGAAATCTTATGCTTAAAGAATCAACTACTTTATTTTCCTTACCCTTGATATGTCTTACCTCAAAGTCAAATTCGCTCAAGAAGGATAGCCACCTTGCTTGCCTTGCATTAAGGTCTGGCTGACTAAACAAATATTTCACACCATTATTATCTGTCAATAATAGAAACTTTATGCCCATTATGTAGTGTCGCCACATTTTTAAGGCGTGTATTACCGCTACCAATTCTAAGTCATGAGTGGCATAGTTTCGCTCATGTTCCTTTAATTTCTGAGACTCATAACAAACAGCATGTCCTTCTTGAATAAGGACACCACCTAGTCCTTATTTACTCGCATCAACACAGACGGTAAAGTATTTATCTGGGTCTGCTACCTTTAAAATGGGTGTGGTTGTTACCAATTCCTTTAACTTACTAAAACTGTCTTGAAACTTCTGTGACCAGTTAAACTTGGTCCCTTTCTTTTGTAATGATGTGATAGGGTAAGCAATTTTGGAAAACCCCTCTATAAATTTGCGATAATATCTGGTGATTCCCATGAATGACCAGATATCCGCTAGATCCTTCAGTACCGTCCATTCCATGATGGCTCTTACTTTCTCATGATCAATTGCAATGCCTTCTGCAGATATTATGTGTCCTAGGTATTGTATTTTCTTCTGATAAAAATCACACTTATTGAATTTAGCATATAGTTGGTGCTTCCTTAAATTTTGCAGAACTATCCTTAAGTGCTCTTTGTGTTCTTCTTTTGTTTTAGAATATACCATAATGTCGTCAATAAATACCAGTACGAATTTATCCAAGTACTGACTAAAAATACTATTCATTAAACACATAAACGTGGCTAGCGCGTTAGTGAGTCTGAAAGGTATAACTACAAATTCATAATGTCCATATCTTGTTCGAAAATATGTTTTGCTTATGTCCTCATCTTTTATCCTAACTTGGTGATAACCAGATCGTAAATCCAACTTCGAAAAGATCTTTGCCCCACCTACTTGATCAAATAGGTCATTTATCCTAGGTAAGGGGTACTTGTTATTAATAGTCATTTTGTTTAATTGTCTATAATCGATACATAGTCTTAGAGTATCATCTTTCTTTTTCAAAAAGAGGACTGGTGCTCCCCATGGTGAAACACTCGGTCTGATATATTCTTTGTCCAATAATTCATGTAGTTGAATTTTTAATTCTATCAATTCTGACAAACTTATTCGGTAAGGTGCTTTAGAGATAGGGGATGAACCAGGTAGCAAGTCGATAGAAAATTCTATCTCCCTTATAGGGGATAATTCAGATATTTCATCAACAAACATGATCCGGATTATTTTCGGCACGAAATGAGAGCGGAGATATAATAAAGAAATGCACAGAGATATCGCGTATATCCAGTAATATAACATAAATATATCAGAGATGCAACCATAAACATAGAGATACAGTAATACATGATTTCTA
>ML780002.1:2302946-2338071 GCA_009831015.1 Picea engelmannii
TGAAAGAAATGTACAGAGACTGTAAAAATACAGAGTGAAAGACTCGCTAGAATGGTGGCAGCTTATCTCTGAGAAGAGATGTGACGGCTACTCACATTCGCAAGAAGATGATTACAATGAGGCTCGAAAGGCCTTTTTACAATGGACGGGAATTCCAAAAGTCCTAGACATCCAAAAACCTAACCCTAGGAGATGAAGCGCCAAAAGTCATGTGGGCCCCGTTTGGGTAAGTTGGTGCATCAACTTCCTGGGGTTGTAACTTTTGCATACGATCTTCGTTTTAGGCGTGTGATAGCAGGTTGGAAAGGTATCATCGAGGAGATTCATTTTGGGGCCTCAATCATGCCTTAGGCTATCATTGAGAACCTTGATCTCAAAAAAACTTCATTTAGACCCTCAAAATGGCCCCGGAAGTTAAAACCTGCTAAAAATAGTAAATGGCCAAAATGGCCAGAAAACTGTTTTGAGCCATTTGGAAAAGGTGGGTGGCCCCCGATATCCACCTGGATCAAAACACGTCTCTGAAATCACGTAGAACAACAAAGTCTTCCAAGTTGGGTTTATCTTCTTTTTCTAACAGGTTTGTTACTTGGATGACATAAACTTGACAACCCTTTTTGATGCATTTCTTGAATTGCATTGTTGAAATTTGTCTAACTGATATTGGTTTTTCTATACCTTGGACTGTCCTAGTAGTGTCATTTTCATCTTTATACTTAAGTGTCTTTGCATAACAATCTAGTACTGCTTTGTGTTGTTCTAACCAATCCATTCTGATAATTACATCATAAGATCCTAGTGGTAGAATGTTCAAATTTATTCTTATGTTTTGACCACCTAAACTAAACTCATAATCAGAAATAAAGTCAACCACTTTCCTTTTTGTTCTTGTTGCTAGTTGTACCAGCCATGATTTTGCATGTCTCAATTTCTTGAGTTTATTTGACTCTACTACACCAGGAGTGATATAACTTAACGTATCTCCTGGATCAATTAAAACATAAATTTGAGTGTTATTGATTTTACCTTCAATTTCCACCACGGAGGACTGGTGGTTAGCTTGTCAGCCATCCACGACTACATTTATCCGATGCAAGCTTCTATCCACATCACCCATCGTCGAGGCTTCCTGCAAATTATGAACAACAATTCTATTTGTTGAATTTAAATGTGGATAGTTCCTCCTTAGATAAGGTTCACCACATTCCCAGCACTTGAGTGATTAGCGGGGGTTGTCCCCAAACTTATTTGTTCCCAGATTTACCAATTTACCGCTGCCTTGCGTATTTGGATTGTTGGAGTGAAAAGATTTTTTGGGAAAGATTGTTTTTGCATTCCAATAAGGAGATGGCTAGTATCCCTTCTTCCCCTGGTTCATTCGGTCTTGTTTCTTATCCTTCCAAGATTTGGGAAATTCTATCTGTTGTTTGTATTGGTCGTAACACATTCGATCTTTCATGAATACTTCACTCAAGGACTTGGGGTTATCAAACTCGATTCTGTCTTTGTAAGACTATGGTAGACAGCTTAGGAACCGTTGGATTTTCACTTTATCCTCCTGAATATACGGTACGAACCTTAGTAATTCCAAGAACTTGTTTATCATATCTTCCATATCCATTTGACCAAGTCGTAACTCATAAAATTCTTTCGTTTTTCTTTCATAGTAACTTTCAGATAAGTATTGTTTCTTAAAATATTTCTTAAATTCATACCATTCCATCTATTTCTCCTTTAGAACCTTGGCTAATTTCAGGTCTTGCCACCAAATGTTGGGTTTTCCTTTCAGATTATAGATAGCCATTCTAACTTTCATATTGTTGGAATAGTTGTATATCTAGAAATACTTCTTGATGTCTAATAACCATGCTTCATCTTCCTCCCCTATTCTGGATTCCCCATCAAAGGTAGTTGGTTTGATTTTCTTAAATTCTCCCTCAAGGTGATCTACCTGTTTCCTTTTTCTGTCTGTTTTTGTTTTGTCTTTAGTTGAAGGTGTACCCTCAAATGAGCTATCCCCTCTTTTTGCTTTAGGACCAGAATTCTTGGAGGCCCTTTTACTAACCTCTTCTTCCTGATTATCGTCCTTTGGGGATTTCTTTGTCATTATACTTCACAACAAGACTTCATTTATTTCCTTATGTTCTTGATGTGTCTTCTTTAGCTTCTCATTGTCTTCTTTGAAAACCTATAGCTCAACAATGAGATTCCTCATCGTTTCCATAACTTCAGTAGGTGAGCTTCCGTCACTATTATGTCTTGGGTCTTTAAGAGGTCTTTGTTTAGGATTCCCATCAAGTCTGATTTCTGCGTCATTCTGGGCTACCATGATTAACACAAAACAGAAAAGGGTTTTCTATTTGTAACAATAAAGGTTTATTAGTTTTGCATAAAAAGAAATATATTCTAAGTAAATAATGTGGCCTTGTTCAAGGTCCAAGTGTTATAACAATTGCTCTGATACCCCAAAATTTACATAAAAAAAAAAAAAAAATTAGGATACTTTGAGTTCACATTTTGTCTTCAAAACTTTTAGACATTCATTAACTATACTATAGGGCAATCTTATTGCCCCTTTTTAATTTTCCTGTCATATTTATTTAAATTACGCTTACTGTTATTGGATAAATCCGTAAGTGCGGACACAAACCGATCTCCCTAGATCCACCTGGATCTAGAACAAAACAAGACAGAATAATACTCTTTCCCTAGATTTCGACTATTGAATGAACTAGGAGGCAAGAATCATGAACATACCTTATGATCGCTTCATATGGTCTGTGTTTCTCCTTCTTCACTCCAATGCTCTCGTACAGTCAAGACCAAAATAAATACAGACCAATCGAAGTGAAGAAAGCACAATCTATTCAACAATCAATCTATGTATATGATCAAGGAGTTATACAATAAAGTGGAACTAGCTTTATGGGAAAGGGACATATTACTGTATCATATTGATAGAAAGTAAAGATTACAACCTAAGCCTTGATGTTGCAAACTTCCTTTCGAGGGCTCTTGACTCTGACACACACACTTGCTCACTTGTATGAAGAATATCAACCACCTTTGATAAATTTGCTAGAGTTCTTAGTTGTTGTAGCATCAGTCCTTCACACCATCCTTTTCACTAATTCTCCAATGAATCTCTTGCTTGTTTGTTTCTAACCTTTTCCATGAGAATCTCCTCAATACATAGGAGAGAATGAATTAGTTACTTGGATAAGAATGATCCCAAAATATCAGGAAATCCAGTACTTAGATAACCATTCGAATGCCATCTCATCCTTCTAGAAGATTCTTCATCTTTTTCCTTGTTTTAGAAAGTGTTCGCACCCTAGAAGTTACACACAATGAAAAATTCTCGCACCCTAGCTTAAGGCAGCCTGCGAGAATCATGCATTCTCGCAGGCAAATGTATTAGCAGCCTGCGAACCTTCCTCAAAAATGTGATTTCTAGAAAGAGATGAAGGTAACTTTTCTCAGGAGAAAGTTCTAATGAAGATCCTGAGTACACCATCATTATTACATCATCATGACGACCAAAATCATGGATAACAAAATGCCCCCCAAAGCCTAAGATTGGAACCAGTGACAACCGATAGACTTTGTAAGATGCATGTGTGTGTCGAGAACCAGGAGCACATCTAATCGGAAACCTGCGAACAACCAAGCATCTGCAAAATATCATATATACCAATTCTGAGGTAGGAATTCCCATACTCAGATCATAGACTGATGACACAATAAACATGGGTCATGGCCACCAATCATACACTGTGGATCCATGCCGTCAAAATATAGCATAGCCACTTGAATACACTGTGGATCTATGCGAGAAATTTCAAATCAAGATGACATAGCCACAAAACATACACAGTGGATCTATGAGTTGCCAATTTTGTTATTGGATAAATCTGTAAGTGCAGACACAAACCGATCTCCCTAGATCCACCTGGATCTAGAACAAAGCAAGACAGAATAATACTCTTTCCCTAGATTTCGACTATTGAATGAACTAGGAGGCAAGAATCATGAACATACCTTATGATTGCTTCCTATGGTATTTGTTTCTCCTGCTTTGCTCTAATGCTCTCGTACAGTCAAGACCAAAATAAAAAAATTGGCGACTCCACTGGGGATCTAGAACAAAGCAAGACATAATAATACTCTTTCCCTAGATTTCGACTATTGAATGAACTAGGAGGCAAGAATCATGAACATACCTTATGATCGCTTCCTATGGTCTTTGTTTCTCCCACTTCGCTCCAATGCTCTCGTATAGTCAAGACCAAAATAAATATAGACCAATCGAAGTGAAGAAAGCACAATCTATTCAACAGTCAATCTATGTATATGATCAAGGAGTTATACAATAAAGTGGAACTAGCTTTATGGGAAAGGGACATATTACTATATCATATTGATAGAAAGTAAAGATTACAACATGAGCCTTGATGTTGCAAACTTCCTTTCGATGGCTCTTGACTCTGACACACACACTTGCTCACTTGTATGAAGAAGATCAACCACCTTTGATAAATTTGCTAGAGTTCTTAGCTATTGTAGCATCAGTCCTTCACACCATCCTTTTCACTAATTCTCCAATGAATCTCTTGCTTGTTTGTTTCTAACCTTTTCCATGAGAATCTCCTCAATATATAGGAGAGAATGAATTAGTTACTTGGATAAGAATGATCCCAAAATATCAGGAAATCCAGTACTTAGATAACCATTTGAATTCCATCTCATCCTTCTAGAAGATTCCCTTCTAGAAGCTTCGAGAATTCATCTTTTTCCTTGTTTTAGAAAGTGTTCGCACCCTAGCAGTTACACACGGTGCGAACTTCTCGCACCCTGGCTTAAGGCAGCCTGCGAGAATCATGCATTCTCGCAGGAAAATGTATTAGCAGCCTGCAAACCTTCCTCAAAAATGTGATTTCTGGAAAGAGATGAAGGTAACTTTTCTCAGGAGAAAGTTCTAATGAAGATCCTGAGTACACCATCATTATTACATCATCATGACGACCAAAATCATGGATAACACTTACCTCTTCTTGTCACAGGTTGAGCTATATATCTGAGTATAAGTATATAACTAATTTATTCTGATCTCATCAAAAGCTTAAAACTAGCCATCATTTTCGTTTTGAGGCTTACATCCCACTCATATAATATAGATGTGTAACCACCTAGAACTACTATCATATTCGTATAATAGTCATATCTGTAAAAGCCTTATGACTTCCATTCCTATTTGTACAACCATAGGGTCTACTAGGGAAATGTTATACATAAAGTAAATACCCTTAAAACAAGGTATCGTTCTAGGCATGTATCGGTCACTATTTCGCATAGCTGAATTTAGTAATGACACCCATGCACATAGAGACTAAAAATCAGAGTAGCTATGATTAATGTTTGGTGCAACTAAACGTTCCCCGTTGATTAACGAAATTCATGCTAACTAATTCGGGAAAGGGTTAATGCATCAACATCTAAGTTCAACTTATAACTAAAATAGTAGGGGGTGAAGTTATAACCTTAATTAGACCGCCAACGTACTTCACCATTAATATACTAGGAAAACTGCAGAGATCAACGCTATCTCGACTTAAATAGCCTGCCTGCAACATTTATGATGTCCTGGGGTAAGTTCGTTCGATTCAATGCTTGGCTTATGTGCCCATTGTATTTTTTGAAAGCTTACCATATTCACATGAATTGGGAACAGTTTCCAACCATCACCATTACTCCATTCGAAGGGGGGTTCCCAGCGTTATCATTTTCATTTCCCTCCTTGGCTCTGTGAAAAAAATGTGAAACGTTACAGACCATCCCCGTTTGGTATTCATCTCGGTATCGTGGTCATGAATTTGTGGGCTTGGACTTTGTTCTGTGTGGAAGAGTATTTGGAAGGAACTTCCAGACGAACATCCTTATGCGAGGTAAGTCGTCTCTCGACTGTTATTTTCATTTGTACCCGAATTTTCTGTGTCGTTAAGAAGGGTCTTGTGTGCTCCAATCCCTTCGGCCAAATTTCTCGGTAGCCTTATTGGTTTGTTTCGTGGATTACTATAGTAATATTGTGTCGGCGTTACCCTAGCAACACTTAGGGTTTCCGCATAGTTTCTCTTTCTCTATGTACTAGTTTTCTAAACCAAGATATTACGTCCTATGGAAAGAACTTGTTACTGTGTCTTTAATAATTATGTCTCTGGAACATATGTTATTTTTAATTGAACTCTTAGAGACCTTGCTACTTGGTCTCATTCATCATCTAGTCTCCTAGTTGACGGTATGTAACGCGGTTTTATACCTAGGCTTTTCTTGCTCAAGTGAACATCAGGCTTGTTAGCGATATTTCTTGTCTCAGGATTAGGCGTAACTAGGTCTGCAGTTTGCATGGGAAGCACCCAAGAATAACACGACAGAATCTTGTTTTTAGCAGCAAGTCAAGCGAGGCGGCGAAGTTTTTCCATCGGCGGTCGAGATCCATCCACGAAGCAGATCGACAGTCATCGGGATCTCGGGGTTACTAAGTTACCCACCAGATAACACCAAAGAAAGCCCTTATATTTTAAATATGAATCTAGGTCGTCCGATCCAGTGACGCGTGGCGCAAGATCCGGCCGCATCGGTGTTTCGGCATTCGGGAGTTCATGGGGTGAGAGTTTCATGTTGTTCAACATCGTGAAACCCCGATAGCGCCGAAAGCATAGAAGCTGGGGCCCGCAACTTCACGAAGCATTTTCAGCCGTCCATCCAGAGGGGACACTTGGCAGCAAATAGCGCCATCTCAGCACTTCGCCCATCGCGACTCCAACACGCAACGAGCAGCTCCATTATTTTCCGATGCGCGAGGTGCCGGGAGAATCTCGGACCCAAGCCCACGACATAGCCGGGAGAAGCAAGAACCGTCAGATCTAGAAGGACGCGTGGTGCCAGATTAAGTCGTCTCGGCATATCTCCCATCGCGATTTCAATCAGTAAAGATTAGCCCTTTCATATTCGCGAACGCCGAAACCACATGGTCACAGCCCATGGTCATTTGGGGAGAGGAAGGAGATGCATAAAGAAGGCCAGAGGCGTCAAGTTCAGTTGCAGAAGAGATCATCGTGACCTCTAGGTGCCATCGGACCCGATCTTAATATTGTTCCTAGTATTGAAGTAAATGAAGGCAAGATCGGGTGGTTGAGACTTCCTCTCATTCATTAAATAAGGGAATGGAGGGACCGGCGAGTCACCTTCTTACAGAGGTCCTGTGTATCGGTTTCCTCAAAGGAGCCATGCCGGAGTCCTCAACTCGACAAAGAGGTCTGCACACGTTAACCGAGCACTTAATGGTTCAGCTACCCTCCTTACAGGGGCCATGCGTAGTAAAGGCGACATCTAAAGAAAGATATCAGTACGATTTTGACTGAAGTGACACCAAGCCTTGGATAACTGGGCACGCCTCTAAGAGGTGAATTTTCCTGGGTATATAGACTCATTTTTTGTATTCTGGAAGTATCGATGGTAGAGAAGAGCTACCTAATGTAAATTTTTAATAGATATTCTAGTTTTTTAGTTATGCATCTGTATATGAGATATCTTGTTTTATGACAGACAGTTTTTCTTACTCCATCTAATTTCCGTCTCACGCTAAAGAGTTCGTGATTGATTGTTTCGCGCAAATTATTGCAGTTATGTTATGATGAAAGATTCATTGTTGCATTATTGCATTCTCTGGCCTTGTGTTTGAATGTAAGATGATATTGCATTTGGACATCTTCTTCCTTATCTTGTTAGAAACCCGATGTTAATAACAGACCTCTGTTTTTCTCTTATATAAGTATTCCACCTGTTCACCCTTAATACATCCCACTGTCTGAAGTTATATAAGACCTCACTCACCTATGCATGCCTGGCCTAGTTTTGGAGTTGGAATGATATTGTTTTGAGTTGGCTTCCATTCGGTCATCCCATCTATAAACCACCGTGACATAAAACTGATGGGAGTCGGTCTCTGCTCCTGATAGCAATCCGGGAGTGACTTCCGTCGCCAACATTTCTGGCGCCGTTGTCGGGGACGAAGTTGAATATTTTCCCCAGGATTGAACGACAACGATTAATTGATTTTGAAGGTGCATTAGATATCAGAATTATCAAGATTGTTGTTGTGAACCTGGCGACTCCATTGTGACGACTCCGCTGGGGAGAACCTGCTCTATCAATTGTGGCTTTCAGAGGCAGACACACGTGGTCTCATCCATAGCTGCCCCTAGCTACACCTGAAGCTGACCCAGAGGTGGTTCTCAGAAAATGAAAGGCCCCTGAAGAAGAAGCTTCCACCACCGAAACAGGTAATCTGCCATCTCCTTCTGTAAGAACTCCGTTTTCTCCTCCTCGATTTCTTAATAGACCTCCTTCATAATTTTCCCGTTTCCTAAATTTTGGGAGTGTTCCTGCTGAGTTTTCCCCTCCTGGTCTGGGATTGGAGGGAGAAATACTTGTCACTCCCCTCTCCTATGAAGTTGTACCTTGGCGTAGACCCAGGACCACAGAAGATTTCCCCACTCCTGCACAAGGAGGACCACCTGGTGACTTGAGATCATTAGCTTTCTCCTTAAATCCTCTCTTGTTTCCCACTCCCATTAAGAACTCATCCCTGGTATCCACGTTCTGAGTTCCTTCTCCTCCGAGTTCCCCTTTACATAATATCCATATGGTCGGAGAAAATCCCCCTATGACCGCAATGGAGGCCATCATAGCCGCTAGGTATGCTCCTCTAGTATTACCACAGCTTCTCAATTCCCTCCCACCAAATGGATACCTAAAGCATCTACCCAAGTTTACAGGCGAGGGGGACATAGATGTTGAAGAACACCTAGCAGCCTTTTATACTTTCGCGGATGATAATGTTATCATGCACGCAGACGTATGGATGAGGATTTTTGTCCATAGTCTCCAAGGAGAAGCTATAAAATGGTTCAAGGCCCTACCTCCTGGATCTATTGATGGGATCGAAGCTTTAGATAGTACCTTTCTGAGACAGTGGGGAGATAAAAAATATTTCATGTATTACATGACAGAGTTTGGGTCGTTGAAGAGAAAGGAAGGAGAGTCTGTCTTTGACTCCTCCAAGAGATTTAATAAAATGTACAATAGAATCCCTGTTGAGATAAAACCCTTCGAAGCCTCTACAAAGATCACTTACTCTAGTGCTTTTGATCCTGATTTTTGCCTACTGCTAAGGGAGAGAAAAGCTGCTACACTGGCCCACATGCAGGATGCGGCCGTAGAGGTAGAATCTAACATATTGGATGTCAACCGACTCAGGAATGCAGGTGATAGAAATACGTCCAAGAACAGGCTTGAACCTCCCTCATCCAGTTCCTCTCCCCTGCCCCATCAAACAGATGAGACAGCTAGAACACTAAAATTGCTTGCTGCCAAGATGGAAAGGTGGGAATTAGAGGGGAAGCCCATGTACAGAAATCCCCAGAACACTGATAATAGAGGTTTCAGATGACCTACTAACAATATGCCTCAAGTTTTCCTAAGGGAACAAAAGGGAAAAGACAGAGAAGATCAAAGGGTTCAAACCCCCCTCCAAAACAACCTATTTGATCATGAGGAAAGAGAGGAGATAGACGAGTTTGGCCCTGAAATTCACTATATTGAAGAAACTCCCCCTTTTCCCCATTTCACGCAGTCCGCATATGAAGAATCCCTGATGAGTGCTCAAATTCATGAGTTGGGGAAAGAACATAGGGTCGGTCACACTTCTAACAGATATAATCTCAGGTCGAGAAGGAAAGAAGGAGACTTTGACAGCCTAGACCAGCCCCTCATAGCAGAAAGACCTACTAGATCTGCAGCAGCTGCTACTAAAGATAAAAGAGCTCAGAGCGCTTTGCCAGCAGTCAAAGAACCTGTCACCGAGGTAAGGGAATCTCCTAATCCCATTCCATCCTTTAATTTTGAACATGAAATTCAGAAGATCAGGATCCTTGTCCCCCTCTCAGAGCTAGTTAAAAACGAAGATTTTAAAAGATCCCTCTCCAGGCTGCTACAATCCGAGTTCCCCCAACCCCCCTCTGACTCAGTAAACCTTCAAGATGAGAAGCCAACCGTCATCTTAGGCCCCATGGTAGAAGACAGATATGACTCATCCCCCCCCCTTTTACACATCCCTGAACATACATGATAAAGTGTTGCATAACTGCCTCATGGATTCAGGGGCTTCCCATAACCTTATGCCAAAAATAGTCATGGAAGAATTGGGACTGGAGGTGACAAGAACTTGTCATGATTTATATTCTTTCGATTCAAGGAGAGTGCAGTGTCTAGGAGTCATCAAAGACCTGGTGGTTTCCCTGTTTCAGCTGCCCATGAAAAGTGTGGTCATGGATATTGTGGTAGCCGATGTTCCCCCCAAATTCGATATGTTATTTTCTAGATCATGGATCAAAAAAATTGGAGGGACACTACAGATGGATCTCACATACGCCACCATTCCGGTCTTCAGAGGGGAACAAAGGAGATTGTACAGAGAAGCCCAGCTAGCCTATATTGTCAGTGATGAAGCAGACCCTACCAACCACCCCATCTTTGCACTTGACACCGACTTGGCGTCTAGTTTGTTGCAGCTTACCGATGCCCCTCAAAGCTCTTTACTAATCAGAAAACATCCTAGCCCTGATCCTCCGATTTCCCCTCAAATCTCCTCTGTGTGGAAGATGTTTTTTGACGGAGCTTCTTCTAGCAAAGGCGCTGGCGCTGGAGTGATTTTCATATCACCTTGTCAAGAAGTCGTGTCCCTGTCATACAAGCTGGAATTCGAAGCCACCAACATCGTGGAAGAGTATGAAGCTCTTTTTCTGGGTATGAGGGCCGCAAAGGAAATGGGAATTAAAGAGATAGCAATATTCGGAGATGATGAGTTGATTATTCAGCAGGTAAGGAATGCTTATCGTGGCCATAATCCCCAGCTCAGAAATTATCGGAATGAAGTATGGGACCTTATTGATAATTTCTTCTTGGCTTTAAACATTTCTTTCATTCCGAGGGGAGAAAATACTTTGGTCGATTCTTTAGCTGTCTCAGCTAGTTTGCTCAAATTTCCTCTGCCGCCTATGGTAAAAAATGATGTTGATATAAGATATAGGCCCTCGGTGCCAGACAATGTCAAGCATTGGAAGGTGTTCGAGGATGATTCAGAACTCGAAAGGTTTCTCCAATCAATTGATGAATTTTCTGCGTTGCATATTGACCAGGATCCCGACCTGGAAGGTGGCCCTCGCCCTGAGGAGTTTTTAAACAAAATTGTTAATCATCAGATCATTCAGCTGCCTAGCAATCACATTCCGAGAGGTCTTGTCCCTTTAGAAAGATTGTTCGATGGGAATGATGTTCCAGTAAAGGGCAATGTCTCAAATGAAGATGCCGATACAACCGAATGCAACATTGGTTCACAGGAGGAGCCTAGATTCGTCAAATTGTCAAGCAGCCTGACCAGTGAATAGAGGGTCGAGTACACGAAGTTGCTGAGAGAGTTCGCCGATGTGTTTGCATGGACATACGAAGACCTCAAGACGTATGACACATCTGTCATCGAACACAAGATCCCGTTGAAGGAAGAGGCTAGGCCATTCAAGCAGAAGCTAAGACAGATAAACCCCATGTTGCTTCCCATCATGGAGAAGGAAGTAAAAAAGTTGTTGGATGCACGAATCATTGTCCCCTTGAGATATTCCGAGTGGGTGGCCAACTTGGTCCAAGTAAGGAAGAAAAGAGGATAAATCAGGCTTTGTGTCGATTTCAGGAACTTGAACAGAAGCTCAAACAAAGACAATTACCCCCTACCTAAGATGGAACATATATTGCAGAAGGTAACTGGTGCATCCAGGATATCCATGATCGATGGGTTTTCTAGCTATAATCAGATATCGGTCATGCCTGAGGACAGGGAGAAGACATCCTTCACCACTCCTTGGGGCACATTCATGTATGCCAAAATTCCATTTGGGTTGATGAATGCAAGAGCAACATTTCAGTGAGCCATGGATATAGCCTTCATCGGAGAAAAAGACCAGTTCGTAGTGATCTACCTAGATGACATCACGGTCTTCTCCAGGTCTGATAAAGAGCATCGTTGTCACTTAAGGAAAGTTTTCTCGAAATGCCAGAGATTTGGTCTTTCCCTAAATCCCACGAAGTCCATGTTCGCTATGATAGAGAGCAAGTTTCTAGGCCATATAGTATCGGTGGAAGGAGTAAGAATTGATCCCAGCAGAGTGGAGGCGATTCAAACCCTGTCACTTCCCAGTTCTAAAAAGGAGGTCCAGGCATTTCTAGGAAAGATTAACTTCCTGAGGAGATTCATCTCAAATTTTGTTGAACTGGTAAAACACATCACAACAATGCTCAGAAAGGGAAACGAAGTGAGATGGACCGCTGAGCCCCGAGCATCTTTTGACCAAATAAAAAAGGCATTGACTGAGGCGCTAGTGCTAATCAGCCCTAATTATTCCAAGGATTTCCTGATTTTTTCTTTTGCTTCCTGCGATACAGTGGCAGCGGTCTTACTGCAGAGAAATGAGAAAGGGCGTGAGAAGCCCATTGCCTTCTTCAGCAGGGCGTTAAGAGACGTAGAGAGCAGGTATGAAATCATGGAGAAACAGGCCTATGCCTTAGTGAAATATCTTAAATCTTTCAGATTCTATGTCTTGCATTCAAAAGTAACAGCATACGTTCCTTCAACTTCCGTGAAGGACATCCTTGTACAGCCCGACGCAGATGGGAAAAGAGGCCAATGGATCGCTAAAATTATGGAATTTGACTTAGAGATAAAACCCACCAAGTTGGTTAAGGGGCAAGGTTTAGCCAAGATACTGGTTGAATCCAACTGCGAAGGCTTGGGAGTTAATTTCATCAATACTCGCCTAGGATCTCAGCAAGATGAACCGCCCAGCCAATGCTCTCAAGATGGCTTATCACTGGCAGAATGTGCCTGGTATCGTGACATTTTGTATTTTCTGCAGGAGTTGAAGCCCCCCGATGGAATGGGAAAAAGTAAAGCGAGGTCTCTTAAGCTCAAGGCGATCAGGTATTGCCTCATTGACCAAACCTTGTACTGGAAAGACCCTCTAGGGGTATTTCTGAGATGCCTGGACCCGCAGGAGGCCCAGAAGGTTACGTTTGATTTTCATAGCGGCCTTTGCGGAGGTCATCATTTCTGGAAGACCACAGCCCACAAGATACTCTGAGCTAAGTATTACCGGCCCAATTTATTCCCCGATGTCTGCAGGGAGATCAGAGCTTGCACCAAATGTCAAAAGTTCTCAGGAAAAAAATAGCTCAAATCGTTGCCATTGAAGCCTATAGTATCTCCAGCCCCTTTTTAGCAGTGGGGGTTGGACTTCATTGGAGAAATCCATCCTCCCTCAAGTGGACAACACAGATGGATTCTGACAGCAACAATTATTTCACCAAGTGGATAGAAGTTGTCCCCACCAGAAGCGCATCACACAAAGTAATTATCAGCTTCCTGGAGGATATCATAGCCAAATTTGGCTGTCCCAACAGGATCGTCACCGATAACGCCGCTTCTTTCAGGTCTGAGCCTCTAATTAAGTTTTGTGAATAGTTCCAGATCTCACTGGTTCACTCCACCCCCTACTATCCCCAAGGCAACGGTTTAGCAGAGTCCTCCAACAAAAGCCTGATAAGAATCATTAAAAGAATATTGGAGGACAACAAAAGGGCCTGGGATTCAAAGTTGAAATTTTCTCTGTGGGTCGATCGGGTCACAACGAAGAAGTCTCTGGGCACTTCGTCGTTTCAACTAGTCTACGGAGCAGAGGCGATTTTCCCTACTCAGCTCGCCTTACCTGTGGCGAAGTTCTTCTAAGTCTACGAGGGAGAACCAGATCAAATGATCAGAAGAATTCATCAGCTAGTGGAAGTGCAGCCGATCAGAGAACAAGTGAGAGACGCAGTTTACAGTCATCAGTAGAAGATCAAACAGGCTTTTGATAGGAAGGTCAGGAAAAAGGAGTTTGAGATCAAGGATTTGGTATTTAAGTGGGACGCACCCAGACAGGATAAAGGCAAGCACAGCAAGTTCGACGCCCTCTAGATCGGCCCATTTAAAATCTCTGAGATTTTCTCCAACAACACATATGGGTTGCAGGATCTGGAGGGTGAAGAGGTTTTCAACAGCCCAGTGAATGGGCATTTTCTGAAGAAATGTTTTATTTGAGCCTCAGATGGCTCCCTTGTTTGTAAATATTGTCTCTTAGTTCTTTGATTAGTTTCTTTTTTGCGTATTTTCGGCCTAATAAGTGACTCCATAGCCCAATAGAAAGGCACTGAAGCTGTGGAAGGAGTTCTTAGAGAATCGCAGGGATGACTCTATCCCCCATGGAGCCTAATGTTAGCGATATTTCTTGTCTCAGGATTAGGTGTAACCAGGTCTGCAGTTTGCACCGGAAGCACTCGAGCATAACACGAGAGAATCCTATTTTTAGTAGCAAGTCAAGCGAGCGGGCGAAGTTTTTCCATCGGCGGCCGAGATCCATCCACGAAGCAGATCGACGGTCATCAGGATCTCAGGGTTACTAAGTTACCCGCCATATAACACCAAAGAAAGCCCTTATATTTCAAAGATGAATCTGGTTCGTCCGATCCAGTGACGCGTGGCACAAGATCCGGCCGCATCGGCGTTTCGGCGTTCGGGAGTTCATGGGGTGAGAGTTTTGTGTTGTTCAACATTGCGAAACCCCGAACCCTGATAGCGCCGAAAGCATAGAAGTTGGGGCCTGCAACTTCACGAAGCGTTTTCAGCCGTCCATCCAGAGGGGACACCTGGCAGCAAATAGCGCCATCCCGGTGCTTCGCCCATCGCGACTCCAACACGCAACGAGTAACTCCATTATTTTCCGATGCGCGAGGTGCCGGGAGAATCTCGGACCCAGGCCCATGGCATCGCCGGGAGAAGTAAGAACCGTCAGATCTAGAAGGACGTGTGGTGCCAGATTAAGCTGTCTCGGCATATCGCCCATCGCGATTTCAATCAGTAAATATTAGCCCTTTCATATTCGTGAACGTCGAAAGCCCATGGTCACAGCCCATGGTCATTTGGGGAGAGGAAGGAGCTTCATAAAGAAGGCCAGAGGCATCGAGTTCAATTGCAGAAGGGATCATCGCGACCTCCAAGTACCATCAGACCCGATCTTAATACTGTTCCTAGTATTGAAGTAAATGAAGGCAAGAGAGGGTGGTTGAGACTTCCTCTCATTCATTAAATAAGGGAATGGAGGGATTGGTGAGTCACCTGCTCGCAGAGGTCCTGTGTATCGATTTCCTCAAAGGAGCCATTCCGGAGTCCTCAACTCGACAGAGAGGTCTGCACATGCTAACCGAGCACTTAATGGTTCAGCTACCCTCCTTACAGGGGCCATGTGTAGTAAAGGCGGCATCTAAAAAAATATATCAGTACGAGTTTGACTGAAGTGACACCAAGCCTTAGATAACTGGGCACGCCTCTGAGAGGTGAATTTTCCTGGGTATATAGACTCAGTTTTTGTATTCTGGAAGTATCGATGGTAGAGCAGAGCTCCCTACCGTAAAGTTTTAACAGATATTCTAGTTTGTTGGTTATGCATCTGTATATGAGATATCTTGTTTTATGACAGACTGTTTTTCTTACTCCATCTAATTTCCGTCTCACGCTAAAGAGTTCTTGATTGACTGTTTCGCGCGAATTATTGCAGTTATGTTATGATGAAAGATTCATTGTTGCATTATTGCATTCTCTGGCCTTGTGTTTGAATGTAAGATGATATTGCATTTGGACATCTTCTTCCTCATCCTGTTAGAAACCCGATGTTAATAACAGACCTCTACTTTTCTCTTATATAAGTCTTCCACCTATTCACCCTTAATACAACTCACTGTCTGAAGTTATATAAGACCTCACTCACCTATGCATGCCTGGCCTAGTTTTGGAGTTGGAATGATATTGTTTTGAGTTGGCTTCCATTCGGTCATCCCATCTATAAACCACAGTGACATAAAATTGATGGGCGTCGGGCTTTGCTCCTGATAGCAATCTGGGAGTGACTTCCATCGCCAACAAGGCCTTTCGCCCATATAGAAGGTTGTTATCTCACGCTGCTCTCCTAGCTTTGAGTTTCCTCCCTTGACTGTAACTAGGTTTTCTTAACTTTGAAACGATTAAAGGGGTCTTCAAACTAACTAAGTTAACAATCAGCATAACCCTAAATAAAATGCTTTGTACCTTGCATTGTATACTACGAACAATCGGGTTCATCCTCTTCATGTCCATTTACTTATAGTCTGAGTGTATTACAAAGGTCATACGAGTCCGGTGTTTTCGGCACAATGTTGACCCTGTATTTTCTTTTCCTTAACTAAACCAACTCACAGATGGTATTAGATAGATTTTAGTGGTGTTATTGATATATGGATTCCAATTTCAAAACTTGTAATTAGAACAAATCTTTGGCCCATTCTCGTTATGAGTCTCACGTTCTTCATTGTAATGGTAATTTGTATATTATGTTCCTGCAATGTCTTTTGATATATCACTTCGGTTCTTATCACTAATGGTGGGACCATGTGCTTGTGAGGGTACCCATCAGGGAGTCTTGGGCTCCTCCTCCCCTTTCGGTCTGGAATGTTACTCAGCTCGGCGTAACAGTGAAGGATATCGGATCCCTCCATTTAAAGTTAAGTATGACTGTACAATTCCTTTCCTATTATTACTCGTTTTATTTTATTCACCTTACCTCTATTGAACGATTACTAATGGTATTTCTTACAACTTTGCGCAGGGGTTTTGGCCATGCGACAATCATGGGAAACAACCTCTTCCATCTACTTAAGAGGTATTCAGGTTCCATGCTGCCTCTTTCAAGAAGGGCCTCGATGACTAATGGTAGAAAGATTCGATTAAAGAGTTACTCTGTGGTAGAAATTTATTTGTGTTAACATCAGGTTTTACTTATGTTACTTGCCTTCATGGCCGAGTAAGAGAGTCGACCTTAAATTGTGTATTTGACCGAAAGATTATGTCGAACTATACTATGACATTATTCTAAACATTAATGGAATAGAAACTTCGAATAGATTTCTTGGTATAATGGAACTGTTCTTCAACATTCTAGTATAATCGATATTGTGAATAATACATGTTGCTCTTTATTCCTGTGGCTTTGTTTTCGACCTTTATCTAGGCAAAATAAAAAGTGCAGGAAGTATTAATTCTCGTGTTTACTGCTATACATTTTATCTTGGACTTGTATTAGTTAGAATGGTCGTTTATTTTCATTCTAAACTGTACTCAAAGTTTTCTAGAACTAATTGCCTCACTTCCAAGCATGCAAATGTCTGAAACTATTTCTTTCCCTGCCATAGTCAGTGTTGACGGGATATGAACATTAGTTGTTACAATAGGTCTGAGTCTATCAGTATAAATAGATTAAAGATACGACTCTGTAATTATATCTGGAATGTTTTCTAATATATATAAATAGCCATTCTTTCGATACTCTGATTGTACATTGGGTTCTATATAATTGTTATAAAGTTTTCATATTAATTACTTAATGTATATATATGCGCAGAACTTTATAACTGTACAATGCCCTTTCTATGCCATCTACTATATCGATTGCTAAATGAAAAAATGCATATATATTATTCATAACCGTATTCATATAGTTACATAAATATTTCGTGAATTCCTATCATGGTAGAGTTTCATCCTGATTTGGGGTTTTAGTCTGCACAGATTGAAAACAAAACTTGAATACTTTATCAGCATGTGATATTATGATAGGTAGAAACCTCCAGAATTCATAATTGTATCTACATGGTTAATTCATTACTTTATACAGGATAACTCTGTCCTTGCCACGACTAAGACACAGTGGCTTTATAACGTTATTCACTATTTACATCCTATTCCCACCACAGCTAAAAAAATACTCAATCTCTTTATCAGTTCATTCATTGTCATAACAGTTATGTTCCTATGATAGATAACATGTTATGATCCTGTAGATACAGTCTTTAGTCAAGCAGAATTATTTCTACAACAAGTACCCTACAACAATTCTATAATTCCATATATTCACATATGAACAATAGGGTATGCACTTAGAAATAGAGGCATGTATAATCATTTCAACAGTACAGACATAACAAGAAGTAAAGTAGAGGAACATATCTGAATAAATACTGGAACAACAAAGGGAACAACTACATTCCTCCCAACCTTAGAACAAGGCAGTCAAATCACTTGTCTTGTTCACCCCCTAGCCTGACCATGAGTCCATGAGGGCTAACTCGAAACTCCTCCTCAGCAAATGCCTTTCAGCTTCAACATTCTTCTCCTTGCCTCACACTCAGCAAGTAGTGTTCATAACAACAAGCAATCAATAATATTTTTCCCAGCATACTAGGCAGTGTCCTGCCTCCTCACATATGCTATATATCCAAAAATTATTTTTGCCTAGGTCTTTTCCCTCCCTTGGGAATTTTCGCAGCTTTCTAAATCCTTGATTTTCAGGGGCTGCCAATGGCCAAATTCCTCATTTTCCACTTGTAACAATCAACCCTGAGGTAGTTCCCACATGTTCCCCACTCATGGAGTCATGGTCAACTGATTTCAACATGGTTGTTCCATTTGTCTTCGAGCAATAATTACAACATATTTTGTTTCATACAAGTGTCATAGTCAAGAAGTTAGTTGGGTCAAATCAAGTCTCTTCTGAACAATCATAATCATTAATTTCAATTAATTAAATTTGAAATTCAGAATTGCCAAAAATGGCAAAAATTTTCCAATTTTGAATTTACCAAAAACGGAATAATTTTCCTAAGAAATCTCAAACTTAAAAATATATTATTTTTTGGGATGTCACATGTGGGAGTATGCAACAATACCCTACGTCATTCATATTCAATCACTGACTTGAAAAAGAATAAGAAAAAACTTCATGTAAAAGGAATTTTCAACCAAAAATGGTATTGGGGAGATGACAAAAAACTTATGCTACATTCTACAACTTTGATAATGTGTTGTAGAAAATAGTAAAATGGAGATAATAACTTGGTGAATTATAAATGCAATGAAACATGTGACAAAATGAGAAACTATAAAGATAACTAAGCAAATCAATAAACTCAAATTGTTGACAAATAAGGGGCTCACATATATCAATTTGGTGTTTGGATAGGTCGCAACATTGAAATTAGATTATTATTGTTATTATTATTATTATTATTTTCAAGGAAAACCTCACTGGAAAACCGTGAGAACTTCCCCCCATTTTGCAGATGGTACCCAATATAAATTGGCTCACAACAAAGACAAACAGTCTAAAAGATCAACTTAGAAACCCCTTGCATAAAGCTCAAAGCACTTAACATACTTAAACTAGCCCACCAAACTATTATTATTATAACAATTATAATAAACAATATTAAACATACTATAAATTCATACCTAAGAATACTTAAGAAATTATATTTTTTAAAATAAATTAAAATTTTGATGATACCTCAATAGAATTTAAACATGCTTCTCTACAACTATAATGCATTGCTTTAACCAAGTAACCTCACCCTTCATGATAACTTGTGAAAGAAAGTAATTTCCACTTAAACTCTTTATAAACCATCAAAAATATTAATTTATTACTTAAATAAATTATTTTATAAACTTGTATAATTCCATTTAATTCATATGAAGGTAGGGTATGTATACAGAGAAGAGATCTCTTGTCCCACAAATAAGAGAATCTCATACACCAATTTAGTGTCTAACTTAGTCATCATCCTAAAAATAAATTATTATTATTATTCAACAAATTACAACAAATTATATTAAATCCATATCTAAACCCATTTTAAAATCAAATAAAACATAATAAAATTATAATAATGATTAATATTAACTAAAACTAAAATTAGTTTATGAATTCTTTAGTACCATAATATTTTGGAATTGTCACATACTTATTTTCACTATATAACATGTGAGTTCTCACATCCCCAAACAACATACACGATTTATCAATGATCATCATTAATAGGCATTTTAATAACATGATATTATAAAAGTAAAAATAAAAAAACTATATATTAAATTTTAACAATAAAATATCGAATATCATTACGTATATTTTATATTCGATTAAAAATTATCTTAGGAAAAAAATAATAATGGGCTAGATTGTAATATAATGATAAGGTCCAAGCTCTGATTATGCAAACGTCAGAAGTATGTCCTTGGACCATGGGCTTATGGAGGTAAGGTGCAAAGTCTTAAATGATTTTTTTTAAGATATCATGATGTCCCTTTAAATCTTAATGATTAAGTTTCAAGTCATTATCTTTTATAATGGTTTAAAACTTTGTCGAATTAAATATATTTAAAATAAAATATAATCATTTTAAATCATTATCTTTTATAATGAATGTGCAACTGTTTAAAACTCTGTCGAAATAAATATATTTAAAATCAAATATAATTTGATTATATTAAAGAAGCTTATTTGATTATATTTAAAATCTTTATAATTTGATTATTTTAAATTTCTATAAAAATGTTATTAATTTAATTTTTTTTTATAATTTAATAATAAGGAAAATGTTATTAATTTAAATATTTTTTATAATTTAATAATAGAAAAAATATTATTAATTTAAATATTTTTTATAATTTAATAATAAGAAAAAATGAAACTAAAAAATTATATTATAAAAATATCAAATATTAATAAAATATTCATTTGAATTATTTTTTATAATTTAAGAATGAAAAAAAATTGAAATAAACAACAAAATTACAAATACCATCAAATCAAATATTAAAGAATGTATTTAAACACTTTTACATAACACACTAAAATAAATTTATTAATAAAATTTTACTTAAAATACTTTTATCTATATATATATGATAAAAAATAAATAATTTTATTATAGATAACAAAATGTGGCATTGGCATTCCTGTTTGTATGGCATAATGTATAATCCAAAACGATGATGAAAATCCCTGAGTGTGCAGACTATTTTCCTAGTGACTGAGCCTACTATACTATATTGATACATCCAATGATTCTTTTTACAATCAGAAAATATTAAACATGTGTCTTCAAATATCAAAATAGTTGCAGATATGTCGGTCACTCATGTAGATCAAGCTGCGAACCAAGGGGATGAAGATGTTAAGTGGTTCCTTAGGACTTTTTACCATGTTTTCCATATACCTTGTCTAAGGCCACTCCACCTTTCCACCTTTGAAAAGCGAGTCTGCTTCTGTGTTTTTATCTATGTAAACATGAAAGATGAAAAATGATGAAAAGAATATAGATATATAAAAGAGTGAATATATATATATCAACACTTTTACTTATCATACTAAACTGTATTTATTAATAAATTTTTATTTTATATTTTACTATAAAATAAAAATTTATTAATAAATACAGTTTAGTATGCGTTGAAATATATTCTCCATTAACTTTTTTTTAAAATATATATATATATATATATATATATATATATATATATGCTTTTATATTTTATTAAAAAAAATAGTATAGAAAATTATATATTTTAAAGTTTTGTTTTAACAATCATTCTAGGGGTGGCAAGTGTAGGGATTATCTTCCTTTTGAATGAAGGTATGGGTAGAGTTAATCACAATTAGGCACATGGATATCCACTTTGTCTAGGTCTAATAATACTATATTATAAACAAATTAAGAATCTAATTGCCTTGTGAGATTCAATATTAACCATAATATATATTAGTAATGCTTATTCTCAATTTGATGGCATACTTTTTTGTCTCATTGAGAGAATTAAAAAGGAGACCACTCATTATGAAAGATTGAGTGTTTTTGTGTTCTAGAGTGAAATCTTTAGGTTGATCACCTAGTCAATGAAGCTTCTAAACTGGAAATGGGTTCTCTAAAGGCAAAATGGAGTATTTCCTTATTCCTTAACTATTCTTTTGTAGTATGAATGGACTGAAGTTTTGCATGGTGTTCTCAATTCAAGGCAAGTGGCAGATGGAATTCAAGTCACAAATGTGATCATCATTCAGCTTTATCTCCCCCATACCTTTTCACATTGCATTGTTTATGGAGGGTCGGTCAATCTAAGAGCCCTCATATATTACCTCATGTTCAAGTGGGATAATGGACGATAACATTAGTGTTTTTCTTTTGGTCCCTGTATTGGGAGAGCTAGCTTTGCATTTGGGCAAACATCTTTGTTTAAATTCCATCAAGGTTGTAAGCAAAGGTTCAACATGATGTAGGGTATGTTTGTCTCTTGGATTTGAGGGGAAAAATTGAAGGTAGCTCCATCTGGTCACCCCCTTATCTCAGATAAGGTAAGAGGCACCATTTATCCACCCATTTGTCAACCAACTTGGTGTCAAAACATTTGGTGTTTTGACAACATGGAGAGCCACAAACCACTATGGTCGTTGCCCTTGTTGTGAGACTCCAACAATTCAAGAATTCATCCATAAGCAAGAGGACTTAATAACGATAACTGGACTTCGATCTTCTCAATCATGATAGACTACATGCACATGATGAAAATCATAAATCAAGGTATGGGACCCCATTCGGTTGCCTTCAATACTAGGATGTTTGTTGGTGTAATGCCTATGGAAAACAAAGAGGAAGACTATGTTCATCCATCGTAAGTCAATGTGGATATGATTGGAACTACATGGGACTCTCAATCCTCCCCAGTGAAATAGGAGGAAGATTACCATGTGCATGTTTTTCCTTTATCTCTAGTTTTATGTATTGCTTTCAGTTTTTAAATAATTTTTGAATTTGAAATTATGAAACACTCGCCACTTTTTTGTATTATTATACTAACCAATACAATTGCAACAATTTTCTAATACAAATCTATATCCATTGCAATTAAAAAAAAAAAATCTACCTCTCTACTAACATATACAATTTTTCATTCAAACCTAAAAAAAATCACTACCTCTCAACTAATATATATGAATGTTCATTCAAACCTCACAACAAAACCAATACGTTTCCATTAATATATGTTCAAACCTGAAAACAAAATCACTACCTCTCAACTAATATATAAGAATTTAAGAATTTTTGTCAAACCTTATATCAAAAGTACCGCGGCCCTAGGTCGCTCCTCGGCCCCCGCTGGACTTCGTGAATAATTTAATGTAACAAAATATTTACCCACATTGTAAAATCATAACATGGGAAATTGATTTAAAATTAAGTCTCCTAAAGTTTTTTTTTGAACACTCACTTCTCAACCAATATATTTGAACTTCAAACAAAGTAGCACGAATAACTTAGTGTAACAAAGCATTTACCTATATTGTAAAACCTTCGTGAATTGAATTATTTACCGAAATATTTATTCTATATTGTAAGATCATAAAGTAATAAACATGGGTTACGTTTTTTTCTTTACAATGAAATATGTATTTTTTTTGCTAGACAATGTTTTCATAATTAATTATTAGTTTTCATTATTAATTATTCAATTTTAAATTATTCTTTTCTACAAAATAAAGTGAAAGATCGTACATATTGTATCTTTTTATATTTAAAATAATAATAATATTAAATGATTATACACCATTATAAACAATCATTTTAAAAAATAATTTATTAATCTATCAAATTAATTTGGAATTCAAGATTTCATACTTTTTGATAATGATTATTATTAAAATTATTGATTACATATTGTATCTTTTTATATTTAAAATAATAATAATAATATTAAATGATTATACACCATTATAAACAATCATTTTAAAAAATAATTTATTAATCTATCAAATTAGTTTGGAATTCAAGATTTTGATAATGATTATTATTAAAATTATTGATAATTATTTGATTAATTTTAGAATTTTATTTTTGTGCTCTAAATTTTTTATGAGAAGCATTCTTAAATTATGGTTTTAAGAAAAACATTCTTAAATCACTATAGTTTTGATGAGTTAGAAGGTTAAGAAGATCTGTATCGTAACAAATATTTTGAAATTGAGATTTAATGTCATGTATGCATGACATTTTAAGAAAACTTGTTTTTCATCTTTAACAGAGAGATACTTTTCAACTTCTAAATTATGGATGATCACCTCCTTGTAATATCTTAATTTTCTCTTATCCTATAATTCTTTATTGCACCACAATTTCTCCTTAAATTTATATGTAATAATATTTTTAATATTATCATTATTTTGTGCAAAATGACCTCTACCTTGATACCCTAATGATTCAACCAAGACTTGGCAACCTTATGCCAACCCCGCTTGAACCACACAGAAGCCTCTTGTCTTCCATGTTGTTTATTTTGTTCTTGTACATTATGTACCTAGTCACAACAAGGCTCTCAACGGGGGAAAGACCCACTTCTATGAGGAAAGACCCACTTCTATGGGGGAAAGACCCACTTATATGTTGTATTATATTTTTCTTTAAGATTATAAGTTATAAAATGTTTTTGGATTTGCTCTATTTTTCTCCACAATTCTCTAGAGACACTGCAATCCCAAACTTCATGACCATATAAAATAATAGGAGTGATATGAATTGGATCCTTGCCAAACCTCTTGTAAATTTGTAATAAGCATGTAATTGTTTTTTATTTTATTTTTTCGGCAAAGTTGAGAAAATATCTAAAATTTACTTGGAAGTGGAAATGAACCATTGTGATGGTTGGCCTTGAAAGGAAACCCATTAAAAATGAAGGTTGTACTAAAGAAAGACATCAATAGGGAGATGCAAATAGAACTTAGGAAGCTTGAAGCTAAGAGATAAGGGCTTAAAGAGTGCAACATGCTTGAAGATAGGAGGGCGAAGAAGTCAAGGAGCTTGTCCACGATGAGCGAAGGTGTCTCTGAGCCATGTCCATCTTCAACTTTTTTATTGAGTAACAATGCATGAGATGTATAAGCATGCATATCTCACCCTTTTAATAATTTCCTCAAGCAAAATAAATCTATGTTATTTATATTGTGTGCAAGTGAAAATTTTAAGGGCTAAATTTCACCCATGGGCTAATTTTCCATGTTTTTTTCCCAAAAAAAGATTCGCCAACTTCCATTTTCTCTAAAATGATTCGCCCAAATCTGGTAGAATAAAATTATGTTACTCTAAAAATCACCAATGTTTTCTAGAAACTATATAAAATCCTTGTTAATTTGAATATTTTTACAAAAGCATTACCAATCATTTTATGGTTTCCATTTGAAGTATTAGTAAGATTTGTCAAGGTTTCTACACTTTAAGATTAATATGGATCCTAAAAAATTTCCCTAATTGCATGGTAGTGTAATATTCTTTGTGGAGGTTGACTGTGGTGCTACTATGAGTTTAATTATTTGGGGTACTATGGAAACTCCAAAATCTACCCTAGAATTGCATTGATTTCTCATTAATTGATCATTGCCTAGTAATAGGACACTTCAAAATAATAGGGTAAACGATAGAGTGGATAGAGGCCAAGTGCTAAAGTGAGATGGAATGCCTAGGCATATTGAGGAATTTTGTAATCAACCATTAGTCTAACTATGTATGATATTGGATAACAAACAACATGAGAATCCATTTTCTGCAATTTTGCAATTCTAGTAATGTAACCTCATGTGTAATACAATATGTCTATATTTTTTTTATGAATGGTCTCAATGCACTTCTTCTAGGTGATTTCTACAATAATTATTTAACTCGTTATGTAGAATGCTACCCATTTAAATAGTGGTTCATCTTGAAAGTTGTCAATATCAAGTCGTTACGCCATTGCAAAGCCTTTTGGGAGCTTCTCTGCTAAGCATTCAATAAGAATTAGCTAGATTTATCACTATGTCCCACAAGTATTGTTAATTAAAAGGAAACTGTCTAGTGTACTAGGATAACTTGCCTTTATTATTATAATATATCTTTAATGTTGAAATCAATTATTACCTATTTTATCAATGTTCGATTCATGTGGAGTCATTGATGATAGGGATTGCCTTCATTGCTTATTGGACTTCACTAGGAGAACCCAAATCAATTTTTTGTAGAAGATTATAAGAGTGATATTGATTTGATTTTAGATGAGTCTCTATAAAAAAATTGAGATGGATTTGTTATTCTACAGGTGATCTTTGAAGTAATATGGTAGTGTTTTACAATATAATAGTGAAAAAAGGAGACACGATATTTTACTTATTCTACAATTAGTATTTGTGTTGATGAAATGGACAAGCCATAGGCCCACTATTTACAAATCATCTGGTATTAGAGAAGGTTTCAAAGACTTGGAGAACACCTACATGGTAAGCACCCATATCTAATACCAAAACAGTGGACAAGTGTTGTTTCCAAGCCTACATAGAAGCAGAAGACCGCCAATGGTGAGGACTCCTCGTGAAGAACATGACAGGGAAGAATCAAAGGTTATATTTTCTCGATTGGAGCATATCATTGTTGCACTAACAAAGATGGTAACACATTTACTGGTAATGGAGGGTAAGGAAGCACACTTAGTAGAGACTAACCATGGAAAACACAAGTCTAACCTAGAAGGTTCCAAAGCTTAGGCACTTGGAAACTCAAGTAATTACAAAAACAATTCTTCATCTTCCAATGTTCCTTTCAAATTTGAAGCAACTTGATATACCAATGTTTTATGGTCTAGTTAATGTTGAAGTTTTGAATCACTAGTTGAAACAAATGGAAGTCTATTTTGGCCTTTATCAAATCCAAGAAGCACAATAGATTTATTTTTCCCATTTGAATATTTATGGACATGCTCTACTTTGGTAGGATATTTTTGTGGATGCACTGAGGATAGGAAAGAAACCTATGATTATGAAATGGGAGGACTTCAAGGAATTACTAAAGTGAAAATTTTATCCCATAGGCTGCGAAGAGGAGTAACTCATGAAGTGGCAATAACTTCGGAAAGAACAAGGACTAGGGGTGAAAGAATACATTTTTGAATTCAAGAGGTGAGCCATCAGGTTGGGTATCTCTTTGGAAGAGCTAGGGGTGGTGGTGAAGTGCCTTCCTAAATTTTCAACCATATTTGAAGACAATTGCAACTTCTTAGTGTGAAAAGTAGATGAGGAAAGAAAAAGGTTCTCCATATTCAATTGGACTCCAAGAAAGTGCAACATCATATGGGCTAAGAGGAAACCAACAAAAGAAGAGGCATGAAGATGGTATCTACACAATCGAGAAAAGGAGGGATCCTAATAGGCATTGCAAACATTGTGATGTGGATGGGAACATGGAAGAGAAGTGTTGGAAACTTCATCCAAAATTGCATCCAAAGTGGTTAAAGTCCAAGGGGAAATCAAAGGAAGCTATTGAAACAAAAGAAGAAGTGGTATAAAGCACCTATAATTTGGACGAAGCCATATTTTGCACCACATTGCAACTGCCAAAGGTGAGTGGACATAAAAATGCACTATTACGAATCAAAGTTCAAGTACAAAACTTGAAGGTAAATGATTTGTTTGATAGTGGTTCTCAATGTAATCCGGTTTCTAAAAAATTACTTGATGAGCTTAGTCTAGAAACTTATGATATAGTGAAATCAAGTTCACTAACATGGTTGCAAGGGAAAACTATTATGAGAATTCTTGAAAGATGCAAAATCAAATTTACCATTAATGCTAGCTATGTTGATGAAGTAGAATGTGAAGTTGCACCTTTAGATAATTGTAAAGTGATGTTTGGTAGCCCATACTTGTGAGATAGGGATGCTACCTTATGTAGGAGAGAAAACAAATATTTCTTGGTCAAGGGTGGCAAGACATACTTTATCAAAGAACATAAAGGGAGAGAGAGAATAACTCGTCTATGAGCAAGACATGGGAAAACAAGAAAGTAACAAGCAACCTTCGCCAATAATGGAGTAGTGGATATAGATATAAGCAAATGGAGGCCATGTTCTTCCATCTTCTTAACAATCCATATTTTGGGGACCAAAAGCCTAGATGAATGGGGAGGTGTGATTTGATTGGATCCTTGCTAAACCTCTTGTAAATTTTCAATAAGCATGTAATTGTTTTTTTTTTTTTTTTTTTGGCAAAGTTGAGAAAATGTCCAAAATTTACTTGGAAGTGGAAACAAACCATTGTGATGGTTGGCCTTCCAAGGAAACCCACTAAAAATAAAGGTTGTATTGAAGAAGGACATCAATGTGAAGATGCAAAGAAGACTTGGGAAGTTTGAAGAGTAGAGATGAGGACTTGAAGAGTGCACAACATACTTGAAGATTAGAGGACGAAGGAGTCAAGGAACCCGTCCATGATGAGTGAAGGTCTCTTTGATCCATGACCATCTGCAATTATTTTAGTGAGTAACAATGCATGATATTTTTGAGTTGCATAGATCACCCTTTGTAATAAATTTCCTGAGAAAAATAAATCTTTGTTGTTTATACCATGTGGTTGTGTAATTTTCTCTGTGAAGGCTTATTGTGGTTTTGGTTTGAATTTAATTGCTTGGGGAATTGTGAAAACTCCAAAAGCTACCCTAGAATTGCATTGATTGATCATTGGCTAGTAATAGGACAGTAAAACAGAATAGGGTAAATGAAAGCGTAGATAGAGGCCAAGTGTCGAAGTGAGATGGAATGCCCGAGCATATTGAGGAATTCTATAATCAACCATTAGTCTGATTGCATATGATATTGGATAGGAAACAACATGAGAATCCATTTCTTACAATTTTGCAATTCTAGTAATAGTATCCAACTAAAAATAAAGGTTGTATTGAAGAAGGACATCAATGTGAAGATGCAAAGAAGACTTGGGAAGTTTGAAGAGTAGAGATGAGGACTTGAAGAGTGCAACATACTTGAAGATTAGAGAAAGAAGGAGTCAAGGAACTCGTCCATGATGAGTGAAGGTCTCTTTGAGCCATGACCATCTGCAATTATTTTAGTGAGTAACAATGCATGATATTTTTGAGTTGCATAGATCACCCTTTGTAATGAATTTCCTGAGAAAAATAAATCTTTGTTGTTTATACATGTGGTTGTGTAATTTTCTTTGTGAAGGCTTATTGTGGTTTTGGTATGAATTTAATTGCTTGGGGAATTGTGAATACTCCAAAAGCTACCCTAGAATTGCATTGATTGATCATTGTCTAGTAATAGGCCAGTAAAACAAAATAGGGTAAATGAAAGCGTAGATAGAGGCCAAGTGTTGAAGTGAGATGGAATGCCCGAGAATATTGAGGAATTCTATAATAAACCATTAGTCTGATTGTATATGATATTGGATAGGAAACAACATGAGAATCCATTTCTTACAATTTTGCAATTCTAGTAATAGTAGCCAACTAAAAATAWAGGTTGTACTGAAGAAGGACATCGATGTGAAGATGCAAAGAAGACTTGGGAAGTTTGAAGAGTAGAGATGAGGACTTGAAGAGTGCAACATACTTGAATATTAGAGGACAAAGGAGTCAAGGAACCCGTCCATGATGAGTGAAGGTCTCTTTGAGCCATGACCATCTGCAATTATTTTAGTGAGTAACAATGCATGATATTTTTGAGTTGCATAGATCACCCTTTGTAATGAATTTCCTAAGAAAAATAAATCTTTGTTGTTTATACCATGTGGTTGTGTAATTTTCTCTGTGAAGGCTTATTGTGGTTTTGGTCTGAATTTAATTGTTTGGGGAATTGTGAAAACTCCAAAAGATACCCTAGAATTGCATTGATTGATCATTGGCCAGTAATAGGACAGTAAAACAGAATAGGGTAAATGAAAGCGTAGATAGAGGCCAAGTGTAGAAGTGAGATGGAATGCCCGAGCATATTGAGGAATTCTATAATCGACCATTAGTCTGATTGTATATGATATTGGATAGAAAACAACATGAGAAGCCATTTCTTACAATTTTGCAATTCTAGTAATAGTAACCCCTGTGTAATACAATGTGTCTATTTTTTGGCTTATGAATGTTCTCAACACACTTCTTCTGGGAAATTTCTACACTAATTACTTAACTCATTATGCATAATTCTACCCATTTAAACAATGATTCATATTGAACACAACCCATATCGAGTCGTTCCACCATTGTTAGGATTTTCAGGGAGCTTCTTTGTGAAGCATTTAGTAACAATTAATTAGAGTTATTAATGTCCCCCACTGATATTGTTGATGCAAAGGAAACTAAGCTCTAGCATACTAGGGAAGCTTACTTTTGGTAATAAACTCGCCCTACCTTTATTATTATAATGGACCTTTAATGATGACATCAACTATCACTTTTCTGATCCGCGTTAAATTCACGTGGAGTCTTTGATGGTCGAGATTGCCTTCATCGCTTATTGGGACTTTAGCAAGAGAACCTAAATCAATGTTTTGTAGAATATTAAAAGAGTAATATTGATCTGATTTTAGATGAGTCTTTGCATAGAATTTGAGATGGCTTTGTTATTCTATAGGTGATCTATGAAGTAATATGGAAATGTTTTACAGTATAATGGTGGAAAGAGGAGAAAAACATTTTTCTTATTCTGTAATTGGTATTCGTGTTGACGAAATGGATAGGTGATAGGCCCATTTTTTATGGATCAAGGAGTGATAATAATCTCTCTTCTTGTCCCAAAACTAAAGGTCCATTGATTTATCACTATTTTCAAGTCCATAATAAGCTTTTCACCCTCCATTTATCCTTTTCTTAATGTTGTAGTTCTAGTCAAGCTTATGATCAAGATCAATTCCAAGATACTTGTATGAAGTCACTTCCTCTATGTTGTTATTGACATACATAAAATTGTAAGTGATATTTTTGGGTTTGATTGTTGCAAATCCCTCAACAAAACCCATTGAGCACACATGCTCCTTGGGTAGAATTGGTGGGGTGTTGGTCAAGAGAACACAAGGAGCATGTGATCAGTTGGGAAGATGAAGTCTTATAGGCGCAGGTAAGAGAATCGTGGGTGCATGATGGTGACTTGCGAACCCAAGGGGCACACGCCTCACTTTCCTTGCGACATATGATGAAGACATAGGTTGTGTTTGGGCAAGGACGGGGCAACTTGGGCACATGCCTAAGAAGTGGACCCGCTTTCCCTTGGCAACACGAGCACGTTGGAGAGGCCAGTTGATCCCATCGACACACCCATGAAGAGTCAAGCCAGTCGGTTCAAGGAAACACACAAGGCAAGGGTTCACCCACGTGATTGGGGAACATCGACATGAGGAGCACGCCGAGGTGATGGGGTGAGCTAGTTCGAAAGGGAGTGATGGTTCATGGATGCATGTCACTGGGCAAAAGGGCACATTGGTTCGGATAGGTGTGTCGATTCGCGAAGGGACATGAATACCCTAAGGGGCGCGATGATTTTTGGTGGAGACGTTTAGAGTCATATAAGAACGCAAGGTGAATGAACCAAGAAGCTAGGAATGAATGAGGAAGTGAAGTGAACAAGGCACGGAGAAGGAAAGTAACCAAGGAAAAATTCGGTGAAGTCCTAATGTAGGTATTTAGAGGGCACGCCATGAGGAAGACTAAAGTCTTGGTTCAACTTGGTGACACTTGCGACATAGAGGAGACAATTAGTCTATGGAGGATGCACGTTTGGGGCAAACCACATTATGTGTGAAGATTGTCGCGACAAGGAAGTTTGTTGGGGCAGATCTATGTATGAGTGTTTTGACTTGGTGAGGTGAGGCGAGTCGTGTGACTCTACCCATGTTGTAAACCAAGCCATTAGTGCTCATGTTGTAACTCTGTTTCCCAATAATAAGACAAGCCGAGTGTTAAGCACCGCTGGTGCCACCCACACTATACTTGTGTGTCTCTTGTATGTTTTGCAAGTGTTATCTCCATTTCACATGTTTCGTGATCGTATGCTTAAATGACTAAGTGTTAGACTGTTAACAAATTGTCTAAGTATATAAGTGAGTCACATTGAGTAGGAGTGTGACTTGCCCGTAGCCTAGAACAAAGTATGGGTATGCTCTAGGTGAAGAGGCATAGTCTGGGTGAAGTATCCTTGTTGTTGCCAAGCTACCACGTGACAACCATCGCGGTATCGCATGCCCTAGAGAGAGGAAGAGACTTAGCATCTCAGACGAGTCTCCAAGGAGGTCATGATAATTTCCATAACCTTTGTTTTGTCAGTGTTAAGAGTCATGCCCATACCAGAGCATAAATCTTTGAGAATTTTTAGTTGCTTGTCGAGATCATAGAGACTCTTTGCCATAAAAATGATGTAGATAGCATAAAGGAGAAGGATGATTAGATTATTAATGATTACAAAGCCTCTTAGGAGAATTAATATATGCTAAACTAGGATCTAGGAATTTCAAAACGAAATTGCTCATCAAATTTGATGGTTTGGAAATCTCTCTTACTCATTTTCATAGTTTAGACAAAAAAAAAATGTGTTGGCTAGGTGTTCTAACAAATGACTTATTTCATCGGAATCTGACGATATAAATTTACATGAATCATTACTTTTTGTTGTTGAGAATTCATTTCTGAATGCAAAAATGGATTTAGCATGCTGAAAAACTCCTAGGGCACTCAAATTCTACAAAAATAATCACTTAAATCTACGAGCCCAATAATTTCTCGTAAATATCCCTGGAAAAAATCTTCATTTCATAGAATCTTTAACCTACCCAAAAACAAATGTTGAAAGTCATTGAAATTTTTAACCGTATAATCCATCCATGCAGGCCTGGAATTTGACAACCTGTAGCACGTATTTGGTCCGCCAACCCATATTTGACATGTGAATTGATACCCCACACATCAAGAATTACCTGCAAAAAAATTGTGAACCTGTCATATTGACATTTAACTAAGTCCGGTACCTGTCAGAAATTTTAGTAGGTATCTATAGGCTCTATGGTATAGAGTATACGCATGGCTGGGATGGTGTTATGTGGTTAGCTAAAGAAACAAATGACAGTTAATAATATTGTATTGTAACTTGTCCACTCCACAGGCAATCCACGTACAGGGTTTTCATTTGAATTTTGAATTCAATGTTAATAATATTTTGTTGTGACTTGTCCACTCCACATACCAATTCATATACCGGGTTTTCATTTGAATTTCGAATTCAATTTACCATGGGCCATAAACCATTCAACTTGACTATGCACAATGTTGGGTTTGCTAGGCTCGTTCCCTTATCTTTCAAAGGTTTTATTCAGTGGTGGGTCTGCTATGCTCCCAAGGGTTTTACTTTTATTCAGTGGTTGACTTATAAGGGTTGGTTTTACTCGTTGGGTTTGCTTGGCTCTGGTGGATCATGGGTTTGCTCCCTTTTGTTAACTCATGTTAACTCACAACGGTTTTACTTGATCTTCTCAACTCCGATGGTTTAGGCTACATTATGGTGAAGAATCAATCGTTGGGTTTTCTTGGCTCCGACGGACTGTAGATTTGCTTGGCTCTACATTATGGTGAAGAATCAATCGCTCGGTTTGCTTGGCTCCGATGGATTGCAAGTTTGCTTGGCTCCGGTGATAGTGGGTCTGCTCCCTTTTGTAAACTGACAATGGTTTTATTGGATCTGAGTTAAAAATCATCTGATAAGATACTCTTTTTAAATTTTGTAAGTCTTTTATTTTCTCACAAATTTTGAAGATTTGAATTTTGTAAGTTTAGGTAATCAAATCAATTAGTTTTTTTAAGATAATTATGTAAAATTTGATAAGTTTTTTTTTATATAGTTTCAACTTTACATATTGTATTGTTGTTGGCTGCCTTACTCAAATAAGGATTTTCGTTAGTTATAACCAATTTAGAGCTTCACCCTTCTCTATCTATCCATATTTAACTCAAACTTATGCCTCCCAAAACCCTAGCTACCATCACAATATAGAGGACTACAAAGAAGGTTAATACCTCTACCAGTGAAGGGATGGGTTGGATGGTAGGAGTTGTGCAGGCCCAAGCTCTGAAAAACACTCCACGTGGGATGCATTTTGTTTGGTTTTAACTAGACGATAGAAAGTCATCACTATTATATATAAAATGACACGTAGGATGCATTTTGTTTGGTTTTAACTGGACCACAGAAATTCATGACTACGAATAGAAACTTGAAAGAGATAGAACTTTAAGCATTTGTTTTGTTCGTTTGTTGCGGAGGTGATAAACCTCTAGAAAACTAGAGGCAATTAATTATGTTCATTGATTTTGATGGAGGTGTATGCATTCGGGCATGGAGGGAATTAATTATGTTCATTCATTTTGATCGGTAATATTGACATTCATGAATCTGTATAAAAACTTAAAATGACATGCATGAAAATCAAATGACTATCATCAAATTTTTAATTAACAGCCGAAATAAATTTGAAATTCCAAGCCTGCATCCATGTGTTAGACTAACATACTATTTATGCATTGAGGTTAGGATTGTGCTTGGTAAGGTGTTACAACATCTTTGTAAGGCCACCATGGTGACAATACAACTGTCATCACAGTGTCTCTCAGTGATCAAATTTGAAGGGCAGGTTCTAATTTCTGTGAGAAGGGTATATAATCATGCAACCCTTCTAGAATGAAAAGTTCGTAGAAAAATTGCATTTCAATTGACAATAATAAATTAAGTTCACAATTCATAAAAAAACGTGTTAAATAAAATATTACATTTTTAATCAAATTTATTTCTAATAAAATAATTAGTACAAGCTAAATGGCTAACTAGTTGGAAAATATTACAATTATAACAACATCAAATAGATATTTAGTCAAATTTGAAAATGTAAATTCATAGAGAAACAAAATTTGTAAATTGTATTAATTCTTTTAAAACAGAAATAATACATTTTGTCCCCAAAACAAAGTTATACTTGAGTGTTTTTATCCGTCATATTTCATCTATCCCCAACTCATGTCCTTAAACCAACATAACCCCAAAAAGGTTATTATGTAATACATTAGTCAAATTTTTTTTTGGAAATTAACGATAAACCCCAAAAAGTTGTTCCTTTTGGAAATTAACTTGCCACCTGCTCCTTGCAACTTAGCCTTGCACAATATCCTGCAATGATTAAATTCAATATGTTTGAGAAAAACTCATTACAAAAGAAATCGT
>ML780002.1:2343969-2361473 GCA_009831015.1 Picea engelmannii
GAGGGGAGAAACGAAAAAACAAACCCTAAGGAGTGAGATATATTCAAGTAGAAATTCAAGCTAAGCATCAAATCAAAACTTGACTTGGATCGCCCTCAAAATTTGACTTGAAATTCAAGCTAAGCTAAGTAGAAATTCAAGCTAAGTAGATGTTACAGGCCTAGTTGCAGTGTGGTGCCTTTCTTGATAGTATCATGCTATATGGGTTTTTCCAGAGTTAAATTGTGATTTGATGTTGAAATCTCATTAATATTTTCATTCTTTTTTTATAATCTCTCACATCGAAGGCATAACATCCTTTTTCGCTCCCTGCGAATCGCCACTGCCAAGTATGGAAACGTTGGAATCTTCAGAAGTGTTTGGCAGATATTGGCAATACAGGGGTTGGTGCAGTGGGCAAAGCTTCGAATTCTAACTGTGAGTAGCTGCTCTAAGTTGGAAGAACTGCCAACTATGGAAAAATCGATATCTTCGGAGGAGTTTCACGCATATGGATGTGTGACGTTGAAGAACGTACAAGGGTTGTTGCAATGGGAAAAGCTTAGAATCCTAAATGTATGGAAGCATTGGTATCTTTGGAGGAGTTTCACACAAATGAATGTGTGAAGTTGAAGAGCACACACGCTCTTTGGCACATTCTACAAAGCTTCCGCCGCTAATTGTATTGGATGCTCTGAGTTAGCATCGATGCCAAGTATGGAAACATTGGTAGTCATTGATTCGCCAGTGCTTCAGTAAACGCTGGTTCTTTCTCCAATAGCTTAACAGCTAATATATTTCATAACCTTAGCTCTGCACTCTTTCTTACAACCAAGCACCGGAACCAGTAAACAACCAATTGGCTCGTCAATGGCTAAGTAAATGGCGCTCGAACCCTCCATCCTGTATCTCTTTTCTAGTCCCTCGATATCTGACCCGTCAACCTTCCTATCTCCTCTGTCTATTCCATCAGGTTATTTCACTCCGTCTCTGTCCGGTTATTTCGGTCAGTCGAGCTCTCTGACTGGAATTGGGGTTTATTGGTGTGTATTGGTATAAGTTTTCGTCGTAATGCATTAGTTGGTTGCAACTTGCGACTACTAGCCAGAGCAAAACCCTGGATAACTACCCAATACCTCTGTAGTGCTAACAACAAAACTGACAGCTTCCAAGGCATGAAACTACTACAGTGATTATACATTATTTCAAAAACTTTTTTGGTTGTATATCAGACTTGGAGAAACTGCTTAATTTGTTAGCAGCTGCAAAAGCTTGAAGAATGTATACACATATATTAGTAAATAAAGTAAAGAGTTCAGGTTCCTGAATCCTTACCCCAATTGACAGGTGGTCGCAGACAACATCAGTGGGCAAGGCTAGTAATGTGAACTTGACAGCGCTTTCTTCCTCCATAGCCAGCGTCTCCGGAAAATTCAGTGAAAAAACACCAGTGTTATAGTTCGATTCTCGAAAGGAACTTGTTCAAACTTCAATGTTACCGCAATTTCGCACGAAGCAACATTTATCTACCTATATAGTGTACATTGTACACCACTGACTAGTGATGAGTGGAGTGTTAAGTGGTAACCGACAAATTTTAATGTGAGTAGAGTGTTAATTGGTAAACCGTAACGGACAAATTTTTAATTGGTAAACCGTAACCTGCAAATTTTAATCACTGACTTGCTTTGGTTCGGCCTGCCTATATGAGTTAGTGTATTGGTTAGGGCCTAGGAAAAAGGGCCTATCCACCTTCACTTGGTTAGATACCGTCAACCTGCCATTAATACCTTTCCTTTCCAAATTTTAATGACTGGCAAATTAAAATATTACCCTTCCTAAGAAATTTTAAGTTTTTTCTAACATTTCCGAAATACGTTGAATTATTTAATAACCCTTGTGAGACGCGCTGGACCCCTCTGACGGGCTGTGACGTGTTGAATTTTGATCGCTGTCAGACTCTCACCTTACCATATCAGCGTGTTAAATCTCGTCTACAAGAAAGTACACTCTGCAGGGAGACAAACAATGCTATTTTCCCATTACTCCACAAGTACTACCAATTATATTTATACTCGGTTCAAAGCGTGTTTATGAGTTCTACACTATTTGTACGAAGGGGGATGCATTCCTAATGAAAAATCGAATTTCTTTTTTTCACGTGCAATGATAATGGTACACCCATCACGATCATAGATGTATATAAAGGAAAGATCTATATAATCACTGCTTTCCGTATAAAAAGCTAAATACGACCGGAAGCAAGTATTTGTGGCTAATTATGTAAGACTGACTATATACAATGGACTTTGACCTACCAGCTAAGAAGGAATCTTTTAGGTTTGAAAGAGGGTACTTTTAAATGTGGGGCCCGTATTATGCACATGCATGCCACATGTATCTTGCAATTTTTAAACTTCGAAATTGGTTCAGAGTTTCCGCTTAATGCCAACATAGTTCCTGTAGCTGTATGTAATCCCCGTCTTTCCTTATATAGTAAAAGTCCCCGTGCATTTATGCAATCATCACTGTATACATTTAAAAAATGCCCAAAATAATAGGAGAAAATCCACCGATCACTCATTTTTGTGCTCGGGTCAGAGAATTTAATAGCCAGAGAAAAATATAATAGTGGATAAAGTAATCCCAGGAATTGTGCTCGATTTTATTGCTATATGTTATTGGAACAGGGCCTCGATTCATATAATATATACGCAAAAAAGGCTGCAAATTTGCATTTTATGGAAATTACTATATCTATCATAGATTATGTTAGGTCGACTGTGCGCGTGCCTTTGTCCTCAGTCTCTCCATTCCTCTCCTCCTACAATGCCGACTTTCACCGAAAATCTTCTTTAGATTAGATTGCGGCATCTTCTGAGCATTCTATAAATTATAGATATTAAAGTCCTCGAGCCCTGAGTGGATGTATACGGCACTGATCTCAAAATCCTTGCACAATCAAATCAGGTACAATATATATATATATAAATCTGTGGTTCTCTCAAAGCTTATGGGATTATACGATTTTTTGAAATTCATCAATCTCGAGCACTGAATTATGCTAATTAAGAACCTGTTACAGGAACTTTCCATTTGATACAATTGGAAATACATATCATGGCAAACTTTTGATATAGAATAGCTCGAAATTAATCAAATATTACAAGAGATATTCTTGGTGTTGTGCTGTTCGGATTTGTGAGAGGCTAGTGGCAGTTTCTGGTAAATATGTGACACACACGAGGCTCTCTGCTCTGCTGCCAGATTATTTACAGTCGAGATCCTATATAGTTTGGGGATTGCTGTTTCTGGCTTGTTCATCTGTTCATGTTTATATATATACATGGACGGTTACGTATTCCGCGTTATCCAACAACCCAAGCTTTTTACCAGGCTTTCATTCGCTGCTTTTCGTCCATGTTAGGCTTTTCGTTTTGACTTTGATATCAATAATGCAAGGTTCATGAATGTATTAATTATGTTCGTAAACGCAATCGCCATCGAGAGTCGCACGGTAACAGAGGAGGATAATGCAAAGGGTGTTTGCTAAAAGTTTTACAACTTGAAAAATTCGCGTGGCATTTGGATTATACATATTTAACTATATGCTGAATGTTTATGTTGTTAAAACTAAACTTTTGTAGTACTTGGATTATACAAACTTAACGTTGATGCTGTTGTAGTATTTGGATTATACAAACTTAACCATTAACGTTGATGCTGACGCTTTACTATGGATAAGTTAGATTATACAAACTTAACCATTAACGTGTTGATGCTGTTGTAGTACTTGGATTATACAAACTTAACCATTAACGTTGATGCTGACGCTTTGCTATGGATAAGTTAGATTATACAAACTTAACCATTAACGTTGATACTGTTGTAGTACTTAAATTATACAAACTTAACCATTAACATTAATGTTGTAGTACTTGGATTATACAAACTTAACCATTAACATTGATGCTTACGCTTTGCTATGGATAAGTTAGAGGTCTTATTAAAAAATAAACGAACTTTAATAATTTGTCATCGGTAGTTTGAGTTTCCACACAAAATTAGAAACAGGACAGGGTTGGAAAGGCCCTCCAAAAGCCCATTCTTTTTAGTCCTCTACCTTGGGCAGATTGAATTACAATCCTGTGGTCCATACCCATCTCCCTCTTTCCGTTTGTCTTCCTTTCACATCACAGGCTTTCAATGTTTGGGAATAGCTGATAGGTACTTCGAGTACCTTCTTCATCTTCCCATTCATCCAGGCTGTGATGGCAACACTACCAAACCTAACCGTTGAGTCCTCTACAGCGCCTCCTTCCTCGTTGTTTTTATCAGTGTGGTGTCTGGTGCAACAGCGGAACATGAGCCTTTGAGGAAACTGGGATCTCGATTCTGTCATCTTTATTTGCAGACGCTATTCCCGGAGATCGATCGCAGGACCAGGAAATCAAAATTAGGTTACGATATTGATCATCCTGTTTCCGGGAGCAAATGGCTTTATTTCGTCCCTGAGCTACAGTTCTCTGAGGGTTGATAACAGTACTGGATTGGTCATCTGTACGCAAGAACGAAAGATTTTTGAATTTCGAACAGCTGTGGCGATTCCTATGAGATACAGTCGTACCATATTACAGTCAATGAACAGTGTTTTTGTTTCAGGGTTAACTGTTCAGATAATGCTTATTTAAGCACAAGTTAGGGTTCCGGCCAATTTCCAGTCAAAAGTTGAGACCAGATCGACACCAGGGTTGGTACTTTGACTGCCAAATTAGTCATCAACGGCTGCCGTTTGGCACTCAAATAAACAAAGATTTGCTCAGTTGAGTCTGGTTGCGGAGTTTCAGCAATCCAATTCGGGTACTTACCCGGACGATTTCGAGCTTGCAGCTAGTCTGCTCCTTGGGAATTAAAACGTAAAGGAGGATCCAAACCATAAAAATCTGTATATCAAGAGAAGGTGCGTTTTCTGGTCATTTTCTGTAATGATTCAAATAATTGTTTCTATTCGCGCTCTTTACTTTGTAGTTAGTCATATTTATGTGTCAGATACTAATTTCCTTTCCGCCATAGTATAGCATGATGACTTATTTTTCATGGCAGAGATGGCTTCGACTTCGTCGAACTCACCCTGCGCTGCTTGCAAATTCCTAAGAAGAAAGTGTACTTCAGAGTGTGTATTTGCGCCATACTTTCCACCGGAAGAACCTCAAAAATTTGCCAATGTTCACAAGATCTTCGGAGCGAGCAACGTGACTAAAATTCTCAACGATTTGGAGCCTCATCAACGGGAGGACGCGGTGAATTCTCTGGCCTATGAAGCGGAAGCCCGTTTGAAAGACCCCGTTTATGGGTGCGTTGGAGCGATCTCCATCCTGCAGAGACAGGTGCAACAGCTGCAGAAGGAACTGGCTGCTGCCCATGCGGATCTCCTTCAATACACCTCCGCAGCGGAGCCCGTTCTTAATCCTCATAGTCCAGGCTCCACGCTGCCAACTTATTCCAGATTTCAGATGATTCATTCCGCGGCTACAGAACAACAGCAGCAAAATTTAGTGGAATTCCCTAATTCTAGAGAACTACAGATGACTAGAGAGCAGCTTCTAGAATTGGCTTTGAGAATTGGTGGTTCCTACGAGGCTGGCCTCGCTGCACTGGGTATGACAAATCATGCCTATGCGCTGTATCCTTCACCCAGGCCTGCCAGCGACGGTGGAAGCGGCAGCAGCGGAGGCAGTTTTGGACACTTGTCTTCTCCTTAGTCTTTTGTGGTGGTCTTTTCCTCAGACCTAAATTGCATGTTTGGGGTATTTTATTATCAGATGTTAGATAGTGAAATTTCTCCATCAAACTGCCATTGGTCTGGTCTTACTGTAGATATAATACATTTTTTTGTTACCATACTGACCTTTCTCTATTCTGCGAGTTGGATGGAAGCTTTTGTTATATGTTATCAGGCGCCGATGTGAAACTTTTGCAAGAGCTACGTCTATAACTCACCTCTTGATGTCTATGAAGGGTGGCACTATCTTTGGGTTTGCTGCGGAAGTCTATCGAGTGAGTGTCGGAAATCTATTTTTCTGGTTGAAATTCATGCTTAATCTGTTTTCCAATTTTATATGATGAATGGCCGAAGCATAAAATATATTCTCCCATTGATTCCAGTTCCTACTTTTTGGCTATTATGTCGTTTGATCGGGGTGATAAATCTTGCGAAGATCTTACAGAAATTAAGACTTCTCGGGCTTGGCGATAACGCCCGAAATTCAGGATTATTTTTTATTTTTTCATCTTATGAACAAGATGCCATTCAATATAAATAGACTAGCGTTGCCCTTAAAGTATTTTATTAGATCATATCAGAGTTTGCTGATTATTCACAGGCAGGAAATCACCAAAACATGAAACATGCACAACTCCTCAAATCCAGGGATTACACAAATTTCTGTTCGTTTAAAAGATGTGCAAAGATTGGGAGGATGTCGTTTCATAGATTTAGGGATGTAGTTAAATGAGATGTTTGTTGTAGTTAAAGAGACCGTGAACATGATTACATCAATTACGGACAGGGAATTTTGTCTCCGATATTCCTGAGATTATGCTCCCCATTGAACAGCATGAAATTATTCTGGCTATGATCTTCCATGGTTTTTAGGTCTGACAAATTGATACTCGAGCACTGTGTAACGTGGCTTTTGTGAGATAGATTCATGACTATCAAAATTAAATCTTACCTTTGAAGACATTGAAAATCGGATCTTAAGACTGCGAAGAATATTGAATAAACTGCTGTGCTTGACAATTATATTTTTTCTTTTTATCTAACACAATTCAGACAGAAGAGCATGAAATCAAATATTTTTAAAATGCTGCAAGGAATACGCTTTGTTTTTGTGCAGTTGGCATTTGTACAAGGGTCGTGGCTGTTTCGGATCAATGTCTCACACGAGTTTCTTTGCGCCGGATGATTTACAACTATACATGGTGAGATCCCACAAACATTTATAGCATATTATAGATCTATATCCACGCTTTTGATGAGTTTCAATATTGCTATTTGTTGTTTCTATACATAAACATCTTTGCATTCCACATTATGCAACAAACCCAGAACTTTTTTACATTCTTACATTTCCAGCACTTCAAATTACCTCGAGATCACAAGTATAACGGTAAAAGATAACAACGTTAATGGTATAACTGTGGTTTTTTTTTTGGAATTTATAAAATCACTAATTTTTTATTGTTTAAAATTTATTTTTGAATCTAAAAATAGATTCAACATGCTTAGAAACCTTAAAACACTGAAATTTTACAGAAATTGGATCTAACAATTTCCTGTCAAATTTTTGACCAAAATCACCAAAGAAAATTCATTTTGTAGAACTTTAGATTACAACATTCGTGTTATGTCGAGCGTGATTTGACTATGGATAATCTAGAGGTGAATTAAAGTTATTAATGTACACCTTTGTAGATTGAAGATTTGCCAGGTAACAAAACTAGCAATGGGCAGATTGGAAACGTCCTCAAAGTCCATCCTTTTTTCTCCTATATTTTCAGCAAATTCGAATCCAGTGGCCCATATCAAACTTCCTCTTTTTTTAAATCACTGCCTTCCAATTCTTGTGAATAGCCGATACCTTGCTTTCCCTGATCTTCCAATTGATGGCACCATCACAAATCCTGACCGTTATCTTTACAGTCCCCTTGCTCCTTGGTTTTATACAGCAGAACATGAGCCGTCGAGAAAACTCGGATCTTTATTTAGTTCTATTTACCTTCAGACGCTAGTTAGGGAGTTCGTTCGCATGACGGTGAGAATACTGGGAACCAGGAAAACATAAATAAGTTACCATCTCACACAGTGCTTCAAGGGTTGATAACAATACTAGATTGGGCATCAGCCCGCAAGATGGGAAGGATTTCTGCGGTAATTATTATGAAGTGCAGACATACAAAATAGCAAGAGATGCATAGCGTTGTGATTAGCTTGTAACTTTTCATATCATGCTTATCTATATACCAAGTTAGGGTTCTGGCCCATTTCTACTGCACAGTTAACACCAGATCACCACCATGCTTTGTACCTTTGGCACGTCAAAATAGACAACATTTGATCAGTTGAGTTTGCCTGTTAAGTTTCAGCAGTCAAAATCTGTTCGGCCTTAGTTTTCTCCTATTTCGATCTTGCAGGTAGCCCGGTCGTTAGGATTAGAAAAATACGTGATGAACACAGTGGAGGGAAGGGCCGGGGATAAGGGTTACTCATAGTGTTTTATTATCATAGTTTTTAGTAGGCAAAAAAAATAAAAATTGTTAAGTTTGAGTTCCAAATTTTGACATTGGAATATTGATTTAAGAAGTTTTGATTAGTTAGACAAAATTTTAACTAAAAAAGCTACACTCTTGAAAAAAAAATAAGAAACGATTCCTTATACAACGAGAGGGAAGCGGCCTCTAATGACACGAGTACAAATTCATCACAATATCTGTCAAGGAAAAGGTGCAAAAGACTCATTTAATCCTTTCTTGTATTGATTCAATTAATATTGTCCATGTCGTACAGTTTAGATTGCAATTAGTATTACCAGTGATATTAGTGTCATATACTTTCCGTGAAATTGAATATTTACATTGTCCATATATTGGTGTTATGAGATTCAAAGCAAAACCTGCTAGAAAAACATTTCAAAGTGGAGCAGTATGAGTGCTAGATATCTTGCGCTAATGTTTCGAGCTTGACACTCCGCTTTGAAAATCATAGACCACCCTTATAGACAATCAATACTATGTTTATGAAGGTATGAATTCTTAAAACAATTTTTTCCCTTGAGCTGAGATAATAGAATCAAACCCATATTTTCAGTGTATAATACATCCCACATCTTCATCATGTTTTTCTCCCTTAAACTGCTTTCACCCCACGTTTTCACCCTTTTCTATAATCTAAATATCTAGAATACTATTAGTGAGTGCTATCATTCTTTCGGTAAGTGAGAAATCAATGGTTTCCTTACTAGATTTCACCAGGGTACAATACTGTTCCCAAGGATAGTCATTGGGCCTATGGGGAAAGTCATTGGGCCTATGCATGAAATCAAGTCCAGTAATTTAATTTATGTTATCAAAGATTTCTAAAATGACCAGGGTATAATATTTTTCCCCAAGGGTAGTCATTGGGCCTATGCATGAAGTCGAGTCCAGTAATTTAATTTATGTTATCATAGATTTCTAAAATAGGTTAAAATGACCAAGCCTAGCATTAAGGCAATGACTAGACTTAAGGAACGAGTACCCCATATAACACATATGCATTATAAACACATACACGTTATATTACATATGTATTATATGTATTATATGCATCATATTATGTTCTACTATACATGAAAAAATGACTTTTATATCTCCATAACACATACACATTATAATACATATTCTTTCTAATGCATACCAAAACCCACAACCTCCCATGACCATGGACACCTCTTCATAAACAAAAAATAATTACAATATATGGGCCCTAAATGAACCCTTCGAGGAGCCTTAAGCACCATGAACTATGCCTTGAACTAGGATACACGACCTCTCTAGGCTTCTCATACTCAAAGGTCATGAACGAGGCCAAGCAACCACGTAGGAATATGAGTTTTGTTAAGAGGTATTACGCAAATTGGGGCCTTGACAATGGTCGGGATATAAAATCAATGGCCTTAGGACCTAAATGATTCTACTTGGGTTGAAGGGTCATGGATGAGGCCTCAAATCATTAAACATACATCTACATGGGATCTTTTGCCCCTCACAAGGAATATTATTGTTGTTTGGAGGTATTGTGCACCAGACACGAGTCTCAGAGCCTTAACAACCATGAATGAGGCCTCAAACTACCAAACATGATGGTTGTAAGGAATATTGCACCTTCAATTGAAAATACTTGAGCATCATTAGGAGTTATTGCACACGACAATTAGGGATCGAAGTCTTCAATATGGTCAAGGGATGAAATCAAGGGCCTTAGGCCTTGGATGATGCTTCTCAGGCTCAATAATCATGGAAGAGGCCTCCAACCACTACTCATAACCTATGTAGTAGATTTTTGGACTCCGACTAAGACCATGAGTATGATTAGGAGGTATTGTGCGCCGTGGATAGGACTCAGAGCCTTCATAGTGGTCAGGTGATGAAAATAATTGATTTAAAACATTAATGAGTCCTCTCATGCTTGATGCAGTCGTGATCGAGGCATCCAACCACTACTCATAACCTTTGTAGGAGATCTTTCATCTCTATGTGCGACTATGAATGCTACTAGGATATATTATACACCATAGACACATATCGGAGACAATATAATGTTTAGGGGATCAAATCTAGGGCCTTAGACTTTGAATGGGACTTCTCAAGTTTTACATTCCTAAATGAGGCCTCAAACCACCACGCATGACCACTACATGAATATGATAATTGCTAGGAGATATTGCACACCATGAACCCATGTTTGCACCTTGACAATGGCTAGGGAATGAAAACATGTGACTTATTACCTAAATGAGGCTTCTCCCACTAAATGGCCATGAATAGGTCGACCTCAAGCCACCAGACATGACATATGCAGTGGATATTTTTCCTCCTATTGAAAACACATGATCACCATTAGGAGGTATTACATACCATGGTTAGGTAGGGAGACCTTCATAGTGTCAAGGGATGAAATCAAGGGCCTTGGGCCTTGAATGATGATTCTCGAGCTCAATGACCATGGAAGAGGTCTTAAACTACCACACATGGCTTGTGTAGGAGAATTTTGGACTTTGATTGGGAATGTGATTGATCTTAGGAGGAATTATGCACCATGAATTGATATTGGGGCCTTTACATTGGTTGAGGTATGAAATTAAAGGCCTAAGGTCTTAAATAAATATTATCACACTCGAGGGCCATGGATGAAGCCTTTAGTCACCGTACATAACCTCAATAAGGGATCTTTGACCTCTCAATGAGAATATGAGCATCATTAGGAGGAATCTCCTACCATGGACCTTAGGCCTTGACATTGGTCAAAGGATGAAATCAAGGGCTTGAGGCCTTGAATAATTCTTTGAGCTCAAGGGCCATGGAGGAGACCTCAAAGCATGACACATGACCTCTATAGGGGATGTTTGGCCTCCCATTAAGATTGTGAATGCTATTGAGAGGTATTGTGCACCATGGACTAATGTTTGGGCCTTAACAATGGCCACATGATGAAAACAAGTGACTTAGGACCTAAATTAGGCTTCTCAAGCTCAATGAGCATGAATGAGGCCTAAAACCATGACACATGAGATTTGTAGGGGACATTTTCTCTCTAGTTGAAAGTACATGAGCACCATTAGGAGGTATTGCATACCACTGATAACTATCAAGGACTTCATAATATCAGGAATGAAATTAAGGGTCTTGAATGATACTTCAAGAGATTGATGGCCATGAAAGAGGTTCAAAGAACCACACATGAACTATGTAAATGATCTTTGGACTTTTCTTAGGAATCCGAACATCGTTAGGAGGTATTTCCCCCATGGATTGATATAGGTCGTTGACATTATCGAGGGACAAAATCTAGTGCCTTAAGCTCTTGACACCAAGGAGTTGTGAATATAAATAACAAAGGAGGGGCATCATGGGTTAATGAAGGATTTAACATCAAAACAACACTTTCTTTGTTATAATAATGTATGTTAGTATTTTAGGTACCTCTAATAACTTTCTACCCATTTAGGGTTTCTTTGGTGTAACTCTGATGTTCCTTTATGCACATTATATGTGGTATTGTATGTGGGCTTGTTTTTCATTTTTTAATCCTTGTTCCTTAGTTAAATGTTTTTTTTTAACATGGTATATAGTGGTTTCTTGGGAAGGGCATACCTCCCATGCAAGGAAAGTATGTTTGTTTTGTATATGGAGCACTCAATTCACTCATTGTTCAGTGGAATAAGGGGCTATCTATCCCACACAAGTATGTTTTGTGAAAATTCTTGGGAAAAGGCATTCATTCACCATTATTCATGGACCATTTTTCCATTCTCCTATTAGTGTTTTTTTTTTTCGATTTTATGAAGAACCTTGTGCGAAACCATGGTTTGTATGGCTATAAATGGAAAAAGAATCCCATGGACTTGTCATTGGTAAGAACTTGTGGAAGTTGGAGACTTGCTTCTAAGAAGAAATGGGATGGTTTTTTTGAGGGAAAAACCATGGTTGGCATGTCCACATTCACTGAGTAAACACCATTAAACCTGCAACTCTGTTAGTGCTACTCATTAATTGTTATGGGCCAAGTGTTTTTCCTCCAATTCATTCTTACTTTGAAACCAGGAATTTGGACTCCCCCTTCCTACACTAAAGAGCACTTGAAGGGAAAAAGGTCATAAGAAAATGTTTATCACAGGTTCAAGGAAAGATCTTTCTTGTGTTGTGTAGGGTAGTGAAATTGCAAACATAATCCAATTATGTGTTCGGGCTATTGGAGGGCCAACCCCTATGATGATTGGAATGCACAATCGGTTTAAGGATGGCCAGAGTGAGGGTTAAGGATGGCCATGGCTAGTTGATGGTTGGGTGAGGGCATGGAATGCTTTGTATTGAGATTGGAATGCACAATCGATTTAAGGATGGCCAGAGTGGGGGTTAAGGATGGCCATGGCTAGTTGATGGTTGGGAGAGGGCATGGAATGCTTTGTATTGAGGATTGGCTATGCTATGAGAGTGATATTATAACTTTGTAGGTGTTTCCTTTGTTCCCGTGGTATCATGGTTTGGTTTAAGGGTACAATCCATCATTGATTTTTACAATAAAACTGTGAATTGATTTTTACAATCAAAACTACGAATTGCTCTTCAACAATCAATTTAGTAGACATGCATTCATTTACAAATAAGTGTTCATAAGTCTCGTATACGCTTTGTTTTGTAAATGTTTTGAATTCAATAAATAATGAAGGAATTCGAAATACGTTCCATCTTCATTTTAATTACATATGACATCGTGTTTATATTACCATTAGAGTTCAAATTCGACCTAACGGTTTCTTAATAGAGGAAAAAAATGGAATTGARTGTCTTTATGGCTAGGGGAGACATCCGAATACGTGACAGGAAAGTGTGAAAATTGTGGGGAGAAAAATCTTGAACCATGTAAATGCCTGTTGGTGGTGTATTGAAGARCATGGCATTCTTTTGTTTGGTGACCTCTTCATCACGTTTCAGCTCATGAGGATCCGCTACGTAGATTTGATGAGAGTGGACCAACAAAGAGTTGAACTCAAGTATGATCTTGGTGCGTAGTTCCTTCGTGTRTTGCCTCGTGCATGGAAAAATACACACATGTTAAAACTAGGCAGGGTTATTCGAGGCCAACGTCAATGGAGGGACCGCAACCACCTTGCATTTGGGAATGGCCTTGGAGGTCACAATCGAGAGCGATGATTGGGGGCTTCACAGGGGTTATAGTCTGCGCATTCACATATGCATGCATGTATCCACTGGACTTGAGGAAAAAGCTTCAGTTGAGAAGGGCAGTGCAGGGCGAAATAAATACACACTGCCTGTTGATCCACACGCAGAGCTCACTGGATTCTTGTTGTTATAGGTTTACAACACAACAGGCTAATCTCTTTCTCGCTAACTTTCTGCCTGTCTAAGTGTCGGTTGGGCTTAAACCAACAAAACCGAGCTCTGCTTAACAACAGATTTTCTTCTCATTATATTTACCTAATTTGGTCTTTTGACAAGGGTTACAGGGTTAATCTCCTTGTGATTATTCTACCCAACACTCACATATTTGAACTGCATCAGCTTGCCACGGAGGTGGGTTATATTCCTTGTGGATTTGCTACCAGGGAAGAGTGGGTGGTGGAGGTACGGGACGAATGGCTGGGGAGAGTGTCCAAGCTCAAAATGGTGGCAGACCCATTGGTGAAGGAAGTCACATGAACGAAACTGAGTGGCGATGTTTATCGCAACATAATGAGCAAGAGTGGGAGGAAGCCATATGGATTCTCGGCTGGCTTGAAACCTATCCGTAGAGGTCATTTGTATGAGTTCGTGTAGTTGTACAATACTCTAGCAGGGTATACAATTGTAAGCACTGTAGTGGCATGGTAACCTTTGTAAGTTTTGACATGTGTTGGGATTCTCTTTATGGATGTAATGGGTTCCAATGGTAGTGTTGTAATTGGTTTAATTAATCTCAATATTAGTGAAGTTTTGAGATGTGTCTGGATCCTCTTGATGGGTGTAAAGGGGTTGAATGGTTCATAGTGATGTAATTGGTTTAATTAATCTCAATATTAATGAAGTTTTGAGATGTGTTGGGATCTTCTTGATGGGTGTAAAGGGGTTGAATGGTCCATAGTGATGTAATTGGTTTAATTAATTTCAATATTAATGAAACTTTGACATGTGTTGGGATCCTCCTTATGAGTGTAATGGGGTCAAATGGTCCATAGTGATGTAATAATAGTGTCATTCAATGTAAGGAGGGGGATTAGGTCCAATATGTTATTAAATAAGACCCACTATGGTAGTTAGACTTATTGAATAATGTAACAAGACCGCATTAAAGTAGATCCACTAAGTAGTTAGGGGGTTGTTATGATTATGGTTTTTTTCATTAGCTATAAATAAGGATGGAGTCCTGCTTATGAGGGGTGTGGAAAATTATTGTAATTGGAGCTTAGCTAGATTGGATGTTTCCATTTTGAAGAGGTAAGTGAACATGAGTGTATTCTTTCCAAAAAAGGATCAATTGTAAGGTGTTGCCCTATCTTAAGGGTTTTCCTATATAAGCAATGAGATTTTCTATATTATCCTTTGTATCTTGTGTGTGATTCTATTTTCGGATCTCAAACACATAACATTTGGTATCAAAGTCTTTCTTGAGCCAAAAAGAAGAATTTTTTTCTTCCTATTTTGCATGTTTTCAAAGGAAAGATTTTTTAATAGAATGTGAAGAAATAGATTATAGATATGAATTCTTCTCCAAAAAACTACTGATTTCAAAAAACAAATTGTTTGAATTGGAGCTTGGGAAGTGAAGATATCGTTGATTTCAAATCAACTATTTTAGGGTTTTTTTCAGGCCACGTGGACTACAAAGCTCATATATTTTTACATAGTGCTTAGATTTCCATCATATTAGTGCCATTGTATAGAGGATTTTCTACTGCCTTTGAAGAATTTCACTCTTAAACCTTCATGGGCGTGAAGAATGGAAATATGATAATGTTGTTAGAAAGCTCTCCAAGATTGATCTTAGGTAATTTGAGATATTAAATAGACAATTGCTAAATATTAGAAGACCTATATTATTGAGACCACATACCCTTGCATCTAGGAAGAATATAATCAAGAAAAATGCCTAGTATGATTTAGAGAATGATTGTGATGATTCATATATGGATAGTTTTCATTTATGGGATGACAACTACTTTTATCTTCTATATGATGAATCTACTTCACTTTATGTAGAGAACATTATTGAGGGAAATCGTGAGCTTGTTATGACTATTAGTGTTTAACATGCATATTCTGTAGTGGTATTGTTCCTTCTAGATTCAACATCGACCCTTTACAAATATGTGGATATCCTTTTGAGGATTCTATTTATTTGAATCCCCATGACATTGGTGGGTATTTGGAGCATGTTAAATGGTCATTCATGGAGCTCATAAGTCATCATTTGGGTGTCATATTCAACACTCATACATGGGACTTAGGTTTATGGTGGAGCTTGGACTACTTCAACATGGTAGCTAACACTTCGACATGAGACCTTGGTTTTTTGGCCTACTTCAACATTGTGGTGAAAACTTATCCATGTGACCTTGGTTTATGGTTATACCTCGTCATAAGTATTGACGACAATGGTTTTCTAAGGGGGGATGGAATGTTGGGATCCCTAGCGGTGTAATGGGGGGCAAAGAGCCCATAGTAATGTAATAATAGTGGAGGTCATTCAATGTAAGGTGGACTATGTCCACTATATTATTAAATAAGATCAATTATATTATTAAATAAGGTCCACTATGGTAGCTATACTTATTGAATAAATGTAATGAGGCTGAACATTAAAGAAGGTCCACTAGGTAGTTAAAAGGTTATTATGATTATGATTTTCTTAATTAATTGTAAATAAGGATAGATTCCTCCTTATGAAGGGTGTGGAAGATTATTGTAATTGGGGCTTAGTTAAATTGGAGGTTGCTTCTTAGAAAAGGTAAGGGAACATGAGTGGATTCCTTCCATAAAAAATCAATTATAAAATATTGCCCTACCTTAAAGGTTTTTCTATATAATCAAAGAAATTTTTTGTATTATCCTTTGTATCTTTTGTGTAATTCTATTTCTATATAATCAAAGAAATTTTTTGTATTATCTTTTGTATCTTTTGTGTAATTCTATTTTCAGTTCTCAGACACATAACAATATGTGTTAACACTAAGAAAATTACACTAATGTGTTTCACACAACCTCCTCTTTGTATGGGAATTGAATCGATGAGTCTCAATATTAAATATTGTCATCTTTACTTGTACATAATAGAGCTTTTACCTATTTAAAGTTTTCTCCAATCTATTTCTTAACATAAGCTCCACTTGTTGCCATTGGAGTGATTTTCTCCAACTCCGTGGGCTTAGTTTTGGTAATTATTTCTGCATGTTACTTGGCTGTGCTCATTTTTAACCCTAAGAACGTTATACACGAGTGACATTTCTTATTTAAAATGTTGGCTCTTGCTATAGTGGTTTCCAAAGAAAGTTATGTTGTCTCGCCGTGCAAGTTTTTAGAAAATATTTTGATTCAGCCCAACAATAGTGCATGGATGGAGGTAGAAACTATTTCCTTGATGGGCTAAGAATTTTCACTTAAAGTAGTTTTTCAAGGGTTGGGTTCTGAAATAATGGCTACATTTTCTTAATCTTGGCATATGCGTGGCATGCATGATGTTTTTGGATATACATCAAAGTATAAATGCTTGTCAATGGATGTTGAATGTTGAGGCTTATGTAACATCCGTTATTTCTATGGATGTTAGGGTTTATGAGATATCTATCTTTTCTTTATTTGAAATATATTCTAACATTTCATGCACCAATTGTTTTGGAGTTTTTTTTTTTCATTTGATTAGATTTGATTAGGTTTTTAGATGATTAGATTGATTAGATTTGATTAGGTTTTTAGATGATTAGAAGTCAGTATTAGTAATAATCCTTTTACTAAGTAATGTAATATATCTTAAAATTAAAATTATTTTTTAATCATTTTATAAATAATATAGTTAGTATTTTGTATTAAATTTTAATTTCAAAATATTTATTATAATATTATTTTTCATTATAACATTTTTTTATTATAATATTAATTTTTTTACTCATCCAAATTATAGAAATATAAGAAATTATATTTACAATTATTTTAAATATATATATATATATATATATATATATATATATATATATATATATATATATATATAT
>ML780002.1:2361587-2380404 GCA_009831015.1 Picea engelmannii
TTTATTATATGAGTGCATTAATGATGATGATACAAATTCATTATTCAATCATACAACTAGTACTAAGTTCTAACTTAGTTACTAACATAAATGATGAATTTCTTGCGTATTTCAAATTATATATATATATATTACACATACAAAAATGAAATGTTTAATCAAACTATAAACATTTACATGAATGATGATACAAATTCATTATTCAATCATACAACTAATACTAAGTTCTAACTTAGTTACTAACATAAATGATGAATTTAAAATCATAATGACAAAAATTTAAAATCATAACACACAAGAAATTTAAACCATAAAGTGCAGTTTTCTCATTAAGTCATCAAAATCAAGCTACTATAGGTGGGAATGCCACTGGAAAATACAAAATAAGGTAGAACTAGATACTAGAACCGTACATGGAAGAACCCCATAGCACAAGAGTGTCATTGGTCAGTAGTCCTCCAGCTCCATGTCATCATCATCAAAATTAGCGTCATCGCCACTACTCTCTCCTCCAATCTTTGGCTCCTCTACATGATCATCCAATCCAATCTGTGGAATTAGATCTGCTGTTGTGGAGGATGACCCCTCAAGAGGAATATCATCCTCAAAATTTATCAACTCTAGCACTGGGTCATTAAGATCCATGTTGGCCAATGCCAACTCAACATTGTCGTCCAAACCATATCATCAGGAAACACGTGTCCAAACCCATGTCGTCACTTTTCTGTGGGACACATGTCCCTTTTTCGTGACACGCTTTTTCGTGGTGTCAGACACATAATTACCACATGTCACGTGCACATGACACGTTGTACCATTGAATCCAACACGTGTCAGGTCGAATCATGTCAAATTCGATGGACACGCGACACAAGGGGGGTTGGACGAATCCTATGACTTAGGATGGACTTGTACCTCCATTTACATTTTTCTTATCCATTTTATAATATTTTGTATGAAGTGTATATGTATTGATAGAGAACTATGTTTCTATGAGTTTTTTCCATTTATTTCATTTTGATGCTAAAAAAGTCCAAATGCAAAATTTCAATTTGTTTTTAGAATTTATGAACATTGAGGTGAATGTGATGGAGTGAGGAGAAACTACAAATAGATACTGTTGTATAAACCCAAAGAACAAACACACAAATGAATGAAATGATACTAATGAGCTACAACTCTAAAACTTTTATTCATCTCAGTGCTTCCATGATATATATATATATATATATATATATATATATATATATATATATATATATATATAGAGAGAGAGAGAGAGAGAGAGAGAGAGAGAGAGAGAGAATTTTCTTCTAGAGAAACTCTCCAAGAAGGATCTAGAGAAGATCTTTCTAGAAACAACTCAATGCTAAGAACTGTCTAGATCTATATTTCAAGAACTGTCTAGATCTAACTACTATTTGACCATGTCAACAATAACTTAACTAACTAGGTCAGCAGAAGTAATTACATTATTCCAACACTACCCCTTAATAACATGATAGCCTACTGGTCTAAGTCTCATCTAGGCTCACATCACTTTAGATTAATTTTAATTTCATCATCCACATATATTTCTACATAGCGGGGTTCACTTTCTCATGCTTTGCAAACTCTTACTGAGTCAATTTCTTCAACAATCTTCTACTACTTCAGTAGGATTTTCCAAAAACTTCTACTGCTTCTGTTACAATAGAAACTTCATCAATAAATGGTATGCTCTATGACTCAACTTGATATTGATTGATGTTGCTCCACTGTTATTAAAGACTCTCGCTTCTTTGAGCTTCATCAAGTTTAGGCTATGGGTCCAGTTGTCATCCCCTTTCTTATTCGAGTGGTTAATTCCATAACTTGATGCCACAACCTCTCTCTGGATGAGAGGGATTACTACATGCACTGTTATGCATGACATAACAAGACTAAAAACACCCTGCCTACAACGAGGAAGTACAACTTTGACCAAGACTCTCAAGTGTCGGGCACCATCAATCATGCACCTCACTACAACAATTGCTCAATTTCAACTAGGACCATTACATTTCTTTTTTTGTCAACACTTTGCTTCTCCTTGGAACTGCGATTTTGCATATCACAAATTTAAACTGTCATATTTGAACCAATTGGGAACCAACCGTACCTTTGGGTCAAACATTGGTACATAGATTGAACAACTGATAACCCTATGGAGATACGTCCATTTACCGAGACATCTAGGTATCCAACTGTGGTGCTCACCAGTTCTCTAGGACAATACTTTGGATACATGGTTTATCTATATCAACCCAACATGGTGGTATGCCAACACACCATGTAATGATAACAATCTAGCAAATAAATATGGGAGACTTCCTTCTATAAAAAACATACTTAATTGTGGCCATGCAGGGCTACCCCAATTAGCAAGAGATACTGATCCACATGACCAAAGAAAGACTTTGATGCCTCTTATATTGCATGACTTATTAACAAATCAAACGACAAAAAAACGTTCATATTCAAACCACAAGAAAACATATATTGGCCAACACTTGTTGAAAAATGCTTCATCGACACCTCACTCACAAAACTATGATTATACTACACAATAACAAATTGCTAGTCAGCTCCTCTGCTACAAAGCTGACTGCCTCACATTAATGTGCGTTTGTTCTCAACAATTTCCATGAACTTTTTCTCCACAATAGGGAAACAATCTCACCAAACATTAATAAAATAAGATAAAGAACACAGATACAATATCTCAATCATGCTCTCCTCAAGAAATTTTCTCCTCTTCTTTACTTCCAGCTATCTTCAACATTGCAAAATCTCCCAGCATTCCAAAATCTCTAGTCCAAGTGGGAATAGGTTTCCCTAATACCTCAGATCTTATTTAGCTTGCATGGCTCCAATATGCAGCTCTAGTTTGAATCCTCACAAACAATCTACTCTCACCTTACTTTCACATGCTTCCATATCCCTAGGCCCTCCTGTGAGGGATTCAAGCCGAGACTTGCTTTGATACCACTTTGTTGGAGGGAGGATCAATTACTAACAATTAATGTTGTATAAACCCCAAGAATAGACACACAAATGAATGATATGATACCAATGAACTACAACTCTAAAACTTTTGTTCATCTCATTGCTTCCATGAGAGAGAGAGAGAGAGACTTTCCAAGATCTTTCTAGAAACAACTAGATGCTAAGAATTCTCTATATCTATTTACCAAGAACTGTGTAGATAAAATGTCTAAATCTAACTCCTATAATAGTTATTTTTTTAAAGAAAAATATTGTAGAATATTTAAAGAATGTTTTTTACATTTGTGTCTAACTTATTTTGAATAAGTTTATTAAGTATACTAGTATGTTTTATTAACTTATTTTGAATAAATTTATTAAGTATACTAGTATGTTTTATTGAGAGATTTGATTGGGGCATAAAGCTAATCTAGTATAGATTCATCTTAACTTTTCATTAATCAAACGTTGAGAGTGATTAAATTCCTTGAGGTGTAAATCTTTCTTTATACTTGAATAAATTTGATTCTTTAAACACTTGATAGATCTAAGTGATTTTAATTTATTGATTTTATAGTCACTATACATGATTATAAATGCCCCTAATTAAATTTAATTAAATTTATTGATTACAAACAATAAAGAAAAATAACAAAGAAAAGTATCAATGCCATTTGAACATTATTATTATTAATTCTTTTTTAATTTTGTAAAATATTATATTAGCCCACCTATAATATTACAATGTTATAATATTATATTACAATCTAATCTCTTCAACATTGAGTTATAGTATTTAATATGGATTTATTTCATGTTTATATTTACGTTTGTGAAATTTAGTGTATATCTTTTTTAAAGTTAATTAACTCTACACAACATTTTATATTAATTGTTTTTTTACAATCTTTTTTTCACTAAGTTATCTTTTAGTATTAATATTTATATTTGTGGAATTTAATATTCTTTTTATAAGTTTAGAATTTAATATGGATCTATTTAGTATTGATATTTATATTTATGGAATTTAATATTTTTTTATAAGTTTTATATCTAGTATATATTATATTTTTTATCTTAACTTTTTTTAACCCAATTTTGTTATAAACATGACACATTTCATCTCTCTATATAAATCAACTTTTTTAACCATCTTATTATAAACATTACACATCTCATTTACTAATTAAATTAAAAAATAATAAAAATTAACCAAAACACTTTATTATAACAACTGCTATTAAAAAAACTTAATTAATTTAATATAACTTAGTTAACCAACCAACGATACATTTTTGTTATTCAAATCGTCATGTAGAGAATAGAGTAGTAAGCTCAACACAACCCTCTTGGCCTCAAAATGGGCATCTAAATTACAAAATCATCTTAATTGATCTTGCATTTCTACCAGTGTAGAATCATTCAAATTTGTGTATTTAGATGTTCAGATTCAAAGAATTTACATTTTTATTAATCAAATCATCATATAAAGAATGTACTACGCTGAACACAGACCTTGTGTTCACATAGCCTCAAAATGGACATCTTAACTTATTTTTTCATCGATCGGGTTGTGTTTATGTTTAAATTTTGGCCTTTCAAGATGGAGTAGGGGGCACGGTGGAGTGTTGCATGTTTTCTGGGGAAATGTGCATTAGCATATGCTGTCTACTCTGACGCAGGTGAACCACTGAAGGAAATCTCCACCTCTTGACACCACCTTCCTGTCATGGCAGAGTAGAAGGGAATATTTTATTCATTGGTGTTAGTAAATATTTGGTTACATCAGTTCATAATCACGTGCTCAAATACAACAAATCCTATAGGCGAAGGTACAATACACCAGCTTTCATTTTGGTGACTATCTATGAAGGCTACATTGGTGTAGTATCTTAGGCAATGACAACCATTGATTCCCATTGATTATCTAATGGAACTGCTAAACTGGGGCAATCTGTAAGGTTGCACTGAGACATTTATTTAATTAAGACTGAAAAAATCAGGATTTATGTATTTTGAGGTTGCGTCTATAAAAATCGAAAGAGTTGCACACCAATGCAATGTCAAAATTATTACTCATCTGATCCCCATAGTGGATTCCAGAAGAAGCGTGTTGGATTGCACGTTGAGTTGGTTTTGTTGCTTTGCTTATGATTTAGAATTTCTGAACTTGTGAATCCATTAATTTCTTTTGTCCCTCCATTCTCTCAGGTTAACGTTGGAGTTATCCTGCAAGACATATAAGTAGTTATGAGATGTGGGTTTGTTATTAGTTTGAACATTGTGAGGTACAGTTTGTTTTTATTTAATTACTTTGATTTTAAATTTAAAAAAATTGTTACATCTAATTGAATATGATAACGTGAAATATGAAATATAATAGTGTGTTTATCTTTAAAGAACATTCATGTATTTATATGTATACTGTTACAATGATTAAATAGAACACTCAGCATAGTAGTACTATTACATTAATTAAATAGAATATTCAACACAGTTTTAGTGTGTTGTGAAACGATGTTTACTCTTCCATTATGAAATTCTATGGATCCTACATTTTTTTTCTGTAGGAATAGAATTAGTGTAGGTTACAACAATAGAATTAGTGTAGGTAGGAGAGTAGATGGTTTGTTGTGAGGTGATTGTGTTTGTGGTAGTGTGAGGCTACGCCTTGTCCTGTAGTGATATGTGGTTTGTCCATCGTTTGATGAGATCTACCTGGACGGTGAAAAAGTGTTGGCTGTAGATGGTGCATAAAAGCATAGTGCATCAACTGCCTTTAGAAGCTGTTCATACTTTTTATCAAACCCTCTGCAATTTGATGGAAACCATCATTTTAGTAAATCGACAGAGAATCAGCTCGGACACGATACAAAAATTCAGTTTCTGATCCAATCTCCTCGGATTTTGAATATGCCATTCATTCATAGAAATACTCTCTATCGTTTTATCTATCAATTTGACGGTTTTCTTTGGGACGTAGACCAGGACGACAGAAGGATTTGCCAAGGCTTTGGTTAGGAAGTGAAAGCTAGGTATGAAAAGGTTGTCTTTAAAGTAGTGGATCTGGATTATTATGCAGTAGATGACGATTAGTATGAAGGAAAATTAAATAAGGAAAAACTAGCATTTTTCTATGCTAGCAACGTACGAAGATGAAGAGCCAGCTGACAATGCATCAAGGTTTTACAAGTGGTTTTCTAAGGCAGGAAAAGAGAGGGCCTTGGTTTTCCAATCTTAAGTACGGGGTATTTGGCTTAGGCAACAGATAATATGAGCATTTCAATAAGGTTGCCAGCATATTAGGTGAAGCATTAAGTGAGCAAGGTAGTACACGACTTGTTTCATGATGATGATGATCATGAAGGGGGGCAGAAGTAAAATACACAGTAAAGATAACACAGAAAATAACAGAGACTGATTTTTTTGCTTAATACAAAATGTTTACATATGCCTCTATAAATAGAGGTCTTTAGAAAACTCTCGAGTGTTCTTAAGGTTCTCCGTCGGTGGATATGGCGGTGGAGCTCTCTCGAGGTTGGTGGAAGTTTTGGGTTAGGTAGAAATTAACTTTTTCCAACACTCCCCCCTAATTTCTACTACTAATTACATCAATATTTATAATGTCCAATACACAAATTGGTCTTGTGCTAAATATGTCTACAAGTTGCTCCTTTGATCTGCAATGTCTCCTCATTAACGAATACATGTCTTGGTTAGGTCTTTATCTGAGTCATATCATCATCTTCAGTTTCTATCTTTATATAGTTGGGCTTCATTCAATGTGCTCCCATTACAATGCTCAAGAACTATCACACCAAGTGGTTTCTTTTTGGCTGACCACGAACCTTGCATGATGGGGAATTTGATTTACACAACACTCACTCACTTGAGTTTCATCCTCAAAACATTTTTTGCTTCTTTTTTGTACTTGTATAACATTGGTTAATGCTAGAACTTTTGCATCTTCCTTTTGCACCTGCAAACAACTAATCATTGATGTCCATATAAAAAGAGATCCATCTACCGAGATACATGGGTACCATCCGCTGTACTCGCCAGTTCTCTAGGTATCCTTTTCATGTACATGGTTCATCAATACATTAGACTCCTTTAGTCATAACTTGGTCCCAATCAACTCACACTCTAAGATTACTTAATCTCACATTCCTCCCCTTAATCGAAGATCTAACTTCTCCGATCACCATCAAACTTAGATACGAGTTTACCACCCTCGTACCTATCTAGTGGTTAATTCCACAACTTGATGCCACATCCACTCTTTATGCCTAAGAGGGATATATGCTACATGATAACTTGCCTTGCCTATGGCTAAACTTTACAACACTTGGGGAATATAGCTTGCCTATGCCTATGGCTAAGCTTTACAACTTGAACCAAAAACTCTAGGGTGTCGGGTACTACCGATCATGCACCCCTTACAACATATATGCCAAATGAAGGGGGGCAGAAGCAAAATACAAAGTAAAGAAGATGAAGATGCCCGGTTTTCAAATGCTACACCTTACATAGTGGCAATGCCTTAGTACCCGGTAGAAATTCACGATCCTTCAGTTTTAGGTAGCCTGGGCTTTGACAAATATTGCATCAGGAACCTTAGAGCACACCAAAGTTGTGATTGATCATGGAGCCGTGCCTCAGTTTGTGCAAATTCTTAGTGTTTCCAATGATGATGTGAGAGAACATGTCATTTGGGCTTTGCGAAAAGTGTTCTTGATATTTTTTTTTGGGTTTGTAATAGAAACATATTGAGTCTAGTCAACTCACATGTGTGTGCAAAGTTTGTTAAAAATGATTACTCTAACAATTGCTGGGAAGCATGAAAGCTCCAAGAAAAATATTGGACAAGGGTGATGAAGATTGAACCAAAATGTCAAAGATTAAAATGAAAGATGTCCAGTGTATGCATGTCTCCAGAAAAACATAACAATTGCTTGGTGAAGCATGAAAGCTCCAAGAAAAATATTGGACAAGGGTGATGAAGATTGAACAAAAATGTCAAAGATTAAAATGAAGATGTCAAGTGTATGCATGTCTCCAGAAAAACATACAGGTAGAAGCATTTGATCATGTGTTATTATTTCTTTCTAATTTTTTGTAGCATCGTGTGACAATACTATGTAATTTAAAAATAATTTTTGAGTCTACTTGGTAAGTTGTGTGGTGTGTGGTAGTTGAAAGGGAAATGTCACTATGTGTTTAGTTTCCTCTCATTGTTCTTTGATGAATGTTGTACTATAAGTCCTCATTGGTAGGTTCATAAAGCATGCATGACTGAATTGGATGCACCCTATATCTAGACTATTTTCTTTGAGAACTGAAGAGCACTGTAGTTGGGTACCTAGGTGTCTTGGTAGATGGAAATATGCCCATAGGATGGTCAATTTTTCATTCTTTACATTCATATTGATGTTAGGCCTGTTCCCAAACAATTTGTGTCGTACCACTGTTCAACCCAAAGGTACTATTGGTTTCCAACTTGTATGATTGTTCGAGATGATAGTTGTACAAATGAATGGAGGAGCATGGACACTTTGGTTCTGAGATGGGAGCTGGTTTTTCTTGGGTGAATAACCATTGGTTGGTTATCATGGTAGTTAGAGATACAATGAAGTTGCATTGTTCTCACTGGAGAATCGAAGGGTTGATCAGAGACTTAATTCTAAAGAGGAATGACGAGTTTGCACCAGGAAGCACAAAGATGTTGTTCTGGATTCAACAGGGAGATTTTAAGGTTTAGTTGAATCCAAAGAACTTTTAAAGTTTAGTTTAAAGGATGTTGATGACAATTCTTCTGACAGCAGTGGAGATCGAATGACGATGAACAAACAAGGTAAAGTTTGTGAGTTGTATTCAATCAAATCAATGGCCATATGAAAATGTGAATCGCACCTTGTATTTGTAGCAAGTCTATAATGCTATCTATAAATCCTATGTATTCGTCCTTGAAATTTTTTAGCTTGTATCTTGCCTAGAGTGGGTAGTTGGAAGAAGTATTATAGTGGTGCCTAAGCATTGTTTTCAAAGCTTTGACTTGGTGTCTCCATGAGATGGAGTATGTTAATTATATGTACCTATATCTTTGAATGTAACATGTAAATGGCAGTATTGCTGTAAGAACTAGATAAACATGCATACATCTTTGCCATGTGTCCCTGATGATTTGGATCACTTGTTTCGTATAGTGTAGAAACCTTTGTTATGGAGTTGTTAAACACTTGGAGGAGTGGGCTATCTGTTGGCTAGATACTCTATGAGTGGACCCTGTTGGTTGTAAACTTTGGGAGGTGCCTAAAATCTCAAGGTTTTACATTCAGGGGGAGCTCATCAAGAAGTTGAATGAATCATGTACCTGAAAGATATCCTATTAGATCAATGGTTGAAGTGGTTAGGTACCCATGTATTCTGGTGGATGGTTGATCATTTATATGGACTTTGATAGATTGGTGATGTCTACATGATCGAGGTACAACAGGTTAGATTAGATAGACTTTGTTAATCATGAGGTTCTTCGATTCATGGGGGAGATGATGAAGACTTAACTTGACAAAGATTGAGACAAGGGGGAGTGTTGGAATTATTAACTTTTGCTTGTCTTATGTGTAATCATATTAAAGATTGTGTTTGCTATTAGTTTGGTCATTGTGAAGTATTCTATGTGATTAATTTGATTCTAAACTTTAGGAGGTTGTTAGATTTAATTGGATATGAGAGATTTTGTCGAACTAATAGCTCATATTTTGGTGTGTGGTTGAGATATTTTATCAAATGGTTGTGAGTGTGACCAAGATAGTGTGTCTACAACATTCATGTATTTATATGTGTACTATTACATTGATTAAATAGAAAACTCAACACAGCTTTGACATTTGTGTTGAAATAAATGTCTACTCTACCATTTCTTTACATGTGAAAATAAAACAAGAAAAACAAATTCATGAAGGAATTGATGTGTGTTCTAGTCTAAAATCTTTGTGGCAAATACCCACCAAATAGAATAGAATGGAGGATACATGTGAGATGGTTAACAAATTGTCTTGCCCAGATGTTTCTGGGAGGGTTCTCATTGCATGATACAAAACAACTTTGTTGATTTCATACTACAACTGGGCTATGACTTCGTCCTCATTATGATCTTTATTCTTTCTCAATAATTGAATGGATCAAGCGGTTCTACTGATCTGTTGTAAAATAAGAAATGGGCGTCTAGATTAAATACAGGCACATCTTGGAAAATTATATGCATTTTTAACAAGTTGTGTTAATGCTTATTTCCTTGCATTTACTACCATTACTTGCATTTTTGTCATTTTTCACAAACATTGCATCTCTTTATATTTGCTTCCATTGGTTTTTAAGTCATTTCTAAACATTTTAGGGGCACTTTTGTTTTCTACGTTTAGGTTTGGCAGTTATTTTCATGTTGCCTTAAACCTCAGCAAGCTTCTTGAACCATATTATTTTCTTCTTCTCTGTGAATTTCATAACTACACTGCTTTCTTTCCAAAATCTGATTTTCTTAGGTATTCTTATCTTTTTATTTTTAAGGTGTTTTTTAATATAATAGGTCAAAAAACTTGACGAATGGCAAGTACTCCCGAGTCCCAAGTCTGCTAAGTCAGACAGGTCAGCTCAGGTCTCGCTTGAGTTTGACCAAGTTTCCGTTAGAGAGTGGATTTATTTTGCAAGGTTAGTGAGGCGACTCCAACTTGGGGTCTGGTATTTCTTAGCAGAGTTTTATTTTATTGTTGTAATCTATATTATTATCAAGAAATAATAAGCATTATATAGTAAGTCAATTATTACGCATGTTGCATTATATGAATCTATGAATTCTATGATAAATAATATAGATTTAATAAACACGATACACAGACAGTGAGCTGTGCTAATAATTAGCTCACTATATGACCCTTAATATTTCCATACTATGATGTATAAAACACTATGAAGGACTTATGCCCTAGAGTCCATTTAGCTTGCTGCCATTAGTACTGTATAAAAGAATCGTGAAAACAAGGAGTGACTTTGATAAACCGAACCATGGTGACAAACTTGTTAAATATGGTTTAACGGGACATGTGTTACAAAATTTCATTAATGCGTATGGAAAACACTAGTGCGGTGTAGCCAAACTTCTAATGGAATGGAGGAAAGCTCCCCACCAGTCCCTAGCTAAACGAACCTAAATCATGGACAGGGCCCACGATCAATATTCGAAAGCTGTTATAGATTTCAGCTATATCTCCCAAGAATTGTAGCCATCTCTTCTATTTTGAAAAGGAAAAGAAAAAAATTCTGATTTCATGAAGGGTGGTATCGGACAAACCAAAGGTCAACATGGTGGTCTGGCAAACTGACATACTTTCAGGTTCCTACATTCTGTACCAAACCGGCATACTTCCAAGTTCCTACATTCTGAGTATTGCAGACACATCATTGGCATACTTTTAAGTTTATGAATTATGATTTTGAGAAAAATAGCATTCTAGTCTGGTTGCAACATTTTATAAGTCTGGACAGCTAGACAGCTAGATACATTATATTTTCTCGTATTCAAGAAATTAATAATGGTCAAGGAGTAGAAGACTTAAACAAATAATTCCAAGCATCTCCCATCATTAGATGCTATGAATCAAAGAGAGAAATGAAGCTAAGTTATAACCAACAAACTCTTGATTGTTAAACAGAGTTTCCAGTACATTTTATCTTTAGAAGCATCTATGACTAAGTTGTATAAGTGGATTTTATGTTTTGATTGTCTGAATATTATCTAATGAAGGTTTTGGATGTAAACCTAGATAGTGGCAATAAGCTTTTATTCATTAGACTATGCAGTAAATGTTTGACATTGATAGGTGTTGGATATAAGATAAAAGGGTTTAGGATAAGGATTATCCAAACCCACATTTTTTTAAGCCCAATAAAACAGGTTAAAATTCTGTTGAAATTTGTGTGTCTGTTATAGTTCCAAGGGATTAAAGTTTCAGGGCATAGTTTCTCCATGTCTTAAGGATCGAACTTCGGTTTTTAAAAAAAATCATCACAGCAAGTGGGACTTGGATGGACTTTTTGTTTCGCCCAATTCCTGGGAAAATGGAATTTTCAGAGCAATTTAGAGTAATCCTTAATATGCCAGATAAACGTGTTATTTTTTTTTCTTGAAACTGTGTTTTCGGAAGTACAAAATACTGGCTTGTTCTGTTTTGCAGGTACTGTACTTATTGTTACATGGTAACTGTTACACTCGCAATGTTTCTTTTACTTTTATTTCATGTTCTATCAAATGTTAATATGGCACGTTGTGGATTTCACAGTATATAAGATTGCAGGGTGGATTTAAGCCATGCAACTCCGTATATTTAATTAATGAATTGCTGCTTTAGTCACACATTTCTTACCATCTGGCATAACATTACATGTAAGTCTGATATTTTTTGGTAGTGATAAAAGCAGGAATGTAATATTCTCAAAGTTCTTTAGGGTCAACCAGATGAATTTGTGAACCGAATATTTATTGATTTAACCTGACATTTATGTATGCTGAGCAGGCCTATGCATCTGATCTTTATCTAGGGAGGCTATCTAATTTTCCAAACATTCTAAGACGAGAGGCAGTTCAATATCATAGTATAGTAGATGATCTTAATTTTCCAAATTAGAAATCTACCAGTCACAACTTGGTGTGGGGATGAAAGAAGTAAAGAAGAGTTCATATAAATTTCTATGTTTGAATGGTTTCATCTAACTTTCCAAGCTATATAATAATATATGCTTTATGTAAGGAAGGTAGCCCAGTAAGAGACATTTGATGAAGGTCACCATATTCTGTGCCGAAATGCCTAGCTTAGTGTGCATACATTTAATGTCAACAAACTGGCGTACCTTTTCATGTCTGCATTCTCAATCCAAGCAGACGTTCTCTAAACAGCTTCACCAAATAACCCAGCTCAAGCAATGGTAAGTGTTAAACTGGCGTATCTTTTTATGTCTGCATTCTCACTCCAAGTAGACGTTCTCTAAACAGCTTCACCAAATAACCCAAATCAAGCAATGATAAGTGTTAGCAGTTTGAGGTGGTAAGGGATAAGGCACCATCCCAGAAAGGCATGTCTTTGATCCATGCATTTTTATTGAATTGTTCATTTGTATGTTTAGAGTAGAGTTTTTCACTTGAATTAAAAAATTTAGAAGTATGTTTAGAGTAGAGTTTTTCAGAATTAAAAAATAAAAAAAATTTAAATGTAATTTTTGAAAGTAAAATTTATTATTATTTTATATTGATATTAATTTTGGTTTAAGAAAAATGATAAGAAATTAATTGATTTATTTTAACATTTTATTTATACGAGGAAAGAAATTAGAGAGAAGTTTTCTTTTAAATTTTCATAGTTTTGAAGAGTTAATAAGACATGGCATAGTTTAGATGAATTAATATGTTATGAAGATCAATAGTGCTATAAATATTTTGAAATTGAGATTTAATGTAGATATATGCATGACTTATGTGAAAGAGATTTTCATCCTCCACCTTCTTAATATCGTAAAGTTGTCAATTCTTTTCATCCCATGATTTTTTAGGATTTGTTCAATGCCTAGTTTCACTATGAAGCTATTGAGAGTTTATTCTTATTTTAGTTATGTTGATTTTCTTCTTTAAGATACTATATGAAAGATATTTTTGATCTTTTAGAGTAGATTAATGACTTTTTTATAGTACCTTAATTTTCTCTTATTTTCTATTTTCTCATTATTTAACAGTTTTTCTTTAAATTTAGATGTGATATTATCAATATTATGCAAACTACCTCCTTTTCTATTTTTCAGTGGAATTTGGAGAAATCATAGGAAGCCTTTTGCCTTTCCAGTTGGTTATCTTTTGTTTGTACTTTAGATACCTAATCATACCCATACTCTTAATGTGTGAAATACCAATGTATAAGTGGGGGATTTTTTTCTAGAACAAAAAATATGATGATTTAAAATTGTTCTCAAGACCAAAATTATGTTCCATGTTCCAATTAAGTTATGTCTCTAATTTGTTATGGATGAGAATATAAATTCTATGGAGGTGTACATACCCTACTCTCCTCTGTATTTGAACTTATAGCCTCCAAGGAGGAAACACATGTTCTTAACTATTATGTCTAATTAAATTTATTGTTCCTCCATGGTACATAATAAAATGAATGTAGATACATTAATGTAATTATTTTTGTAGTGGCTAATAATTGTCCTCTAAGAGCTATTCTTATTCTAGAAAAATTTATTATAACACTATTGATTTTCTGCATACAATACCTTGTTTAAAGAATGTTTAGATATCTTAAAAGAAAAAAACAATGGTTCATAAAGAATGTTTAGATATCTTAAAAGAAAAAAACAATGGTTCATTGAGGTCTTTTGCAACAATCATTTATAAAGGAACCTCCTCTTATCAATGTTCACAGTTCAATGTCTATCACATAGTTAGTCTGGGGATATTGTGCTTTGAATAATAAAATTATTTACTTAAAAATATTTTACCCAATATATAAAATTTTATAAAATTTTATTATTTTTCATTGGTTTCATCATCATATATATATATATATTTTTTCTTTAAAAGCAATAAAATTTATTATAATTTAGTTGTTAATTGGTAGTGAAGACAATTATGATTTATTACTATTCTCAAAGGATAACTTGTTGATGGTTCATAAGGGTGCAAACTTTCAAACTATTTTGAATTTTATTTCAAAAGAATTCGTTGTTATATTTTTTTTCCTTTTTTTTAAAGATGGTAAAATTTATTATAATTTACTTGTTAATTGGTAGTGAGGACAATCATCATTTACTACTATTGTTAAATATGAAATCTGAAATAACTTGTTGATGATTAGTAAGGATGCAAACTTTCACTCTTACTTCTAGGTTTTGTATGTTAACCTATTTCCTTATATTAAAAAAGCTAAATAATAACCCATCAAAAACAATTTTAAATCTTATTTCAAAACCATTTATTATAAAATCTTATTTTTTTTAAAATAAACTTGATATTGATATTGACATGACAAACAAGATTTCGACAAAAGTATTGTCCTCGTTTGGTTAAAGCCAATACTCCAGCGAATGACTACTGGTGCGTCTCAAGTCACGAGATTTTTATTCATGGCTTCCAACTATTTTATTTTTCCTGTGGAATGGACTTCTATGTTGTACAGTGCATTATCACTGGGTCTTTGTAATGTCGTAGGCAATGTGATCTTGAATGACCGATTTCTTGAGAGTGATTTCCAACTAATTTTTTTTGTCTTTCGATTGGCAATATTAATTTTCTCGCATATACTTCGATTACTATTAATAAAAATATAATACTGGATATATTTTCTACATTAGCATGGTACAGATTCGGATATGAATGCAGGGACGGAAAGAGACACGTCAATTTTCAAAATAAATCTGAAAGGGCAAGATACATCGTATATATATAAATATATGTTATTAAAATTATATTAATGATTAATATTAATAGAAATTTAATACTGAATATATTTTCTACATGAGCATGGTACAGAATCGGATATGGATGCAGGGACGGAGAGAGACACGTCTATTTTCAAAATAAATCTAAAATGGCAGGATATATATATATATTTTGTAAATTGATTATCTTTTACATATATAATCAATTTACAACAATTTAATATAATATTATAATATTACTTATACATATTATGTATAAGTTATAATTAAAGGGGTATATTAATATATGATTTTTAAGTTTGATGTGGACAGACTAATTGTACTGAGTGGGGTTTGGTTTCTATCATGTTAAATGATTGAATTTTACTGAACTTTGGTTGTTAAGAACATGTTAGTCATTGCACTGAGTGGGGTTTGGTTTCTATCATGTTAAGTGATTGAATTTTACTGAACTTTGGTTGTTAAGAACATGTTAGTCATTGTACTGAGTGGGGTTTGGTTTCTATCATGGCAAGTGATTGAATTTTACTGAACTTTGGTTGTCAAGAACATATTAGTCATAGAGAATTTTATTAAACTTTGGTTGTCAAAATGTTAACCATCATATGTTGCTCAATAATTTTAGAGCATGTAGGAAAGGATTGGCTCATTCCTTTGGTGTGAGGAACTTTGTTTTTGATCGGATATATATAAAGTTTGGATTTATGGATAAAGTTTTCCAAATCTAATAGAAAATTTTCCAAAAGTTATAGTTTCACTTAATTGATGGGAACTTTGATCTTGGAAATTTTTCCTTGGAGGTTTTGACCCATTTTAAGATAATCAGAATCATCAAAATTTTGAAAACAAAATCAAGGTGGAACTTTTCCTTGCAAACATAAGCTCATTCGAAAGGTTGATTTTGTCCACTTATTATCTTACTCCATAAAATTTTGTTACTCTTCACTAATGGTTTATGCCTCCTTTAGGTTGGGGCATGAGGGTGTGTAAAATTGCATGTCCACTTTCATCTTCATTAAATGCACACATAGTTGTGTTGTTACTGTCCATTAATGTTATGCACCAATATTATCGAAACTAATTGGATGGGATCAAAATTGGTTGGTTTGTATTAGTTCACATTCGAAAATGTTTGAATCAATATTTGGCCAAATTACACTAGAAAGCTAGGTCCATCTTGAATTGGTTAATTCAAAAAGACTTTCATATGGACCGATCATTGTACAATGCTCATCCAATAAATTCTTATAGTTTCAAACCAATTTTTTTATTGGTTACAATTTGATTCCAACCGTATCTTTATTTGACCCTTGGTTGGTGTTGGTTCTCATTCCATCTTTGAACCCATGATTTGCACCACTTAATGCGCTAAATTTAAATGCACACCTCCCTTTTTCCATCATTGCTCATGTCGGAGGAGGGGGGTAATGTGCATTTCAAGTGGGTTAGAGTAGGTAGGGTGGGGGGATAAATGTGTGATTTATGTAGGGTGGGGGCGGGGGAGTGAGACATTGAGAGTATGCAAAACCCTCATCCCTTATGTCCACCTTCATCCAATCCCCACCTTCATCAAATGCACACCTCGTGGGATGTGTACATTTCATGGAGTGTTGAAATACCCCCATCCTCATGAGGATGCACACTCCTATCCCCATCAAGAGGGGATGGTGGGGTGGAGGGTTGACAATTTTGAATACTGTCATCTTCATTAAGATGCACGTCTCCAACATGCTCCTTGCATCCCCAATCTCATCGAATTCAAAGGTGAAGGTGTACATTTATTTCCCTTCCCCCACTTTTAATTTCATGTTTTGTACTCCCAACTCCACGCCCTCACCCTCCACCCTTGTCTTTACAATGATGCACACATTTACCTTGCACCCCAACCCTTACAGGGGTTGGGGATGAAGGTGTTCATTTTCACTCATCACTCATTTCTTGACTTTCATGAGGGTGGTTGTAGGTTCAAAGGATAATTATACACAATAGTTTGGGGAATATCGTAATATACAATATCTCTATAACATGAAAATGATGGATAGTCTGGTATCCAACTCATACAATTTATGGGTAGGCAATTTGCTTTAGGTGGACATTGGTAGTCTTCTCTCCAAAACCTATGGTAAAAATCGTTCAAAATTGACAAAAACATTCAATTTAAATGTAAAATTTCAACACTTAAAGAAGAATCGCCTTATAGAATTTAAAATTACTGATATTCCCATAAGAAGAAAAAAAATTCATAATTTTATTTAAAAAATATATTGATAACAAATTGGGATAATTAATGCATGGCACAATTTCCAAAGAAATATATAAAGCATAGGAACTCACTAAGTAAACCTATGGCATAGCACACACATTAGCGGGATATTAAAGAATACCCTTAATTTTGTTTCTATCTCCCAAAAGTTTATCATTAATACCCCTCTCAATCCATCTTTCTAAATAAAATAACCGTTATTTTCACCAAATCAAATATTGTAGTACCCATTTATTTCATGACATTTTTTATACCTCCTATTATTTCTACTCTAGTATGTTGTACCAATCATTTTGACACATGTATCTCATATCTACTTTATAAAATTTTATTTATCATATGCTATTTGAATTTGAGTCAATATCACAAAACATATTCCTTAGGAATCATAAGACCATTTCATCTTTAAATCTTTCTATTAAATATGTGGTCATTTTCATTACTTGATGAAAATTTTCATGATTCACTGAGAATTTCTATAAGGTATAAGGACTATAGATGTAGCACCCTACTCTTTCCTAAGATGCTTCGCTTCTAACAAAAAACTCATAGACATAGATATCCTTGCATTGCTAACTCAAGGCTCATCACCTCTTACTCCTAGTCTCTTAATTATATCAATTGGAAAATGGACTAATACTCCAATACTAGCATTTTCTAACTATGTAAACTTCCAACAACACCTCTTACTTCCAACCTTATGATGATTCCAATAAGAAAATGAATTGTAGCTTACCTGAAATCCATAAAAATTCAAGAAAATAAAGTAAGATACTTTCTATGTAATTTTATAAATACATCTCATGTATAAAATTGCTTAACACAAATAATTTAAAATTTTACACAAATTTCTTTATTAGAAAAATAATAACATCTCAAAACAATGTCCATATTCTAACTTGAACTTCAAAACCTTTCAAATGAAAACTCCTCTAATAAAAAAAAACGAGAATAATAATAATCCTTATAAAAGAAGCATTTAAATATTTAAACTTAAGATGAAATGAGTTCCTTTACAGGTTGTTAGATTATACTAAACTCTACAACCCAAAATTTTGATAA
>ML780002.1:2386078-2444636 GCA_009831015.1 Picea engelmannii
GGAGGGGTTATGTCAGTGGATTCAGGTGATTCAGACATAGAGGGAGTTTCTTCATCTTTTTCCGAAATCTCCTCGGAGATGGCCATAAAAATCTTTTGTTCTTTACACTTGTGGCCCGAGAAATATTTGTCATCACAGTTATAACAAAGGCCTTGGAGTTGGCGTTCAGCGATTTCAACTCGGGTCAATTTTTGGATCTTTAGTGGAGCAGAGGGAGTAGTTGGATTTATTGGTTTAGGGCGAGGGATGAAGGAGGGTTTGTGGTTTTGAGAAGATACAACCTGTTGTTCTTCTTTAGCTCTTTTGGTAGCCTCCACCCAACTCTCAGGCCGAGCCATGAGGACATGGGCCTGAATTTCATCCTTGAGGCCACTGATAAAACACTCTTGGAAAAAGGCATCAGACATGCCCTCTGTTCTTAAAGCCAGGTGCTCAAAGGAAGCTATAAAGTCTTCCACTGTTCCTAATTTTTTCAGCTTTGTCAAACAGCCCAAATGGTTGGTGTTAGTGTCAAAGCGTTCATAACTGTCTGCCACAAATTGTGTCCAAACAATATACCCTTGACGAGAAATTTTTCTCCATTGCCACCATTGCCAACGTTCTTGATCTAGATGGAGAACACCATACCGAAGTTTTTCCAAGTCATCTGTAATGCTGTATAAAGAGAAGTAATGTTCCATTTGGGTTACCCAACCAGTGGGGTCTGAGCCATCAAATTTGGTCACATCCACCTGTGGAAGGCGTAGGTCATGTTGAAAGTGATGGTTCTGCAAGGTATGGGAATGAGAGGAATGGTCACCTTCAGTATGTGGGGGTGAGGAAGAGGAAGGGTTATCTGTAGGGATATGCAGTTTGATGCAGAGTGCTGAAAACACTGATTCAAGCTGGGTGGTGAGGTCTTGTTTGATTTTGCCCATTGAGGATTGCATGGTTGTATTGATGGCGATGACATTCACACTGAGTTGTTTCACTTCTTGTTGGGTCTCAATGAGACCCGATTGCAAGGTGTTGAAGCGAGCTTCCAAGTCTTGGCTACGAGTATAGGCCATGAGGATGGGGGAACTAAAAAGGGGTGGGCGTGGTAAAAAACTTTTGCCAAAAAAATGATATGGATGAATGTGATAAGGGCGAAGAGATGTATCCAATGGAATAGGTCTGAAATAATGGTGAAAAAATTTCCAGACTTTTTTTTTTTTTACGGAGTTATACTCCGGTCTGAAGAATTCTGCAGAGAGGAAATGCCCAAATTCTTAACCAGAAAGAAATGTGTATTTACTTGGCAACCCGAACACATTTGCGTGGCAATAGATCTTGTCTGTTTTAATTTGTTTATGTTTTTATCCCCAAGGGTTAGGTATTCAAGGGTTCTACAGACAAGGGTTTGACCTGTGCTATAGCTCTCTGATATATGTGCGGGGTCCAACAATAGTACTCGTCCCAATATCTCAGGGCACTAACTAAGGAGGATAAACCATACCCTTAGCCGTACTACCCGACTACCCAGGTACTAAAGAGTATCTTCCTGAGTGTTGTTCTCGGTGACACTATAGAAGTCAGGCGACCGATTGGTTTATCTAAAGGGGGCTTTAGGTAATCTAGGCCGATCTGTACACAGGTGCTGTCTGATGCGCTACCACTCGAAGGGGTACCAATAGAGGTTACAAGGGTGGCCAATAGATGTGCACTTAAGTACCACTTGTATTTCCTGTGTGTATGAATCCCTCAACCGTGGGTTTATGCGCGTAACGACAGATCTTTGTGTCTTAAAGACGCCAGAATACGTCTCTACCCTGAAAAAAATTTAACCCACACTTTCTACCAAGGAAAGTGCTCTGATACCACTTGTAATATACCAGATATAAAATGTATGTAGAACATAAATAAAATGCTAGTAATGGAAGAATAACAACAATATAACCAGAACATTCACCACAATAACACTGAAATGATATAAGAATAACAATAGAAATAACACTTTGAATCTGAAAGAAATGTTCACGGGCCTCTTCGAGGGGGAAACCTCTAGTTGAGTAGAGCTCTATTACAATAATCTCCCAGCTAGGGTACTCATACCCCCGACTCCTATTTATACTAAAAAGAAGCATCTAGAGGAAGATCCTTCTAGAAGCGGAAGCTTCTATTAGGTCTTCTTACATCCGCCTTATTCTATTTTATTGAAAGGCCTTATTAATATTGACCTTTATTACATCCAAATATATTGTTCTACCTATGTGCGGGTTAGGACCCTAACAGATAACAAATAACCAATCCACTGCTATATATCTAGATTCACCAGATACAATTCCTAGAATCAAACATACAACGATAACTATACGTGCATGCAAATATTGTAGTCAAATTCTGTCACCAATACATAAATAATTCTATATTCAAAGATCACCAGCACTATGTCGAAATAAAATTAACATGCAAATTAAACACAAAGTAAGAATTCGATGTAAAATAACATTATTAGAAGACAACTTGATTAATGAAAAACTTAATAGACATTGATACACAACGATCCAAAGCAGAACAATTCACAATGCAATGCAGATCACCAGTTGGATTCTGAACTCACTCTAGGCTCCAACGGAGCTTCAATATTAATTGTCGAAATAGTTCCACAATAAAAACACAACAACATTTTCTAAATGCCAAAAGGTCGTTTCTGCCAATATAATTCCTTTATTTATACAAAACTAAACTAAAGAAAACTGCCACATACATGGCCCAAAATAGATAATCATGAGTTCGAGTCATGACGACTCGGGCGATCTTAGGGTATTTGAACTTGCATGCTCCTCTATGTAGTCATACCACTCTCTGAAGAGTCGAGTACAACTCTCAATGAACGAGAACTGATGCTGGTCCATCGACATGTCTTCTCGTGCTTGTTGTTCAATAGTCGATAGGTGTGTTTCTTCATTTTCTCTGTAAATTTCTCCATCCGATATATGAATTTGACTTGGTTGACCATGTACTTCTACATGTTCCCCTTCTCCATCGCTGCTATCGACTAGATTTGTCCTTTTTACTCATCAACCGATCGCTTAAACTCAACCGCTAGCTCGTTTATCTGCCGAAATTTGATGGGGGCGTCGAAAGTAGGAAATTGGAGCTCTGCCATTGATTGGTTTATCTTACCCCAAATCCAATTACAATGGTCCCACTCTTCATCTACTTTGTCCACATGTTCATCAACAATTTTTTCCCAATGCTTGGCAGTGACGTGTATTTGGGCCATCTTCTCTTCTGATAACATCTCTATATGATGATCCTCTGAGCCCTTTTCCATCTAGATGTATCGAATAAAATCTACCTTTTCTAGGGTAGAAAATCCCTTTTAATCCCATTGATGTATGTCCTTATGAGTGAGCGTGAACAATAGGGACTCCTCTTGCAACGCTACTTCTTTCATTACTAGATTCTCCTGTACCTTGATGCATCTGCTATGTATCTCAAATAGGTCTATCTTAATGTTCATTGCTCCCCCAACCTCTTGATGGTACTATACCTGGTGCTTTAGGGAAGATATCTCAATTATGGCACGCTCTAACTCCCTCTCTTTTATCACTACCTTGTCATAAGAAGCATGGGATATGGCCAAACCCACCGATTATAGTTGGCTTTCTTTGGCCTTCATTGTATCTATGATAACCACTTCAGTGGTATTTACCACACCATTTTCTAATGTGACCTTTCTTTTCTTATGAGTTCTCTTCACTATAGATTTTTTCTTCTTATCATAGGCAAAGAGTTCTAAATCATCCACCTCATCTACTGGTTGGGGAATAGGTTGATCACCCCAGGACAATATGTTGCTCAGATTCCTTGGAGTGTAGAAGTGCTCTGATATCGGGTCCTGGGTAAGTTCCTTGGATGGTGATTCCTCCCCCGTCTTTTTCTCTATCTGGATGGACTTTTCCTCAGTCACAACACACCCTTGGGTCTTATCCTGAATTTCCTTCTCAGCCTCTCCCCCGAAAAAGGATGAGTCACTTGGAAGAATATCTTTGGGATTCTTGGTTTCCCCTTCGTTTCTCGATAATTTCTTGGAGGTGATGTTAGTATCTTGTTTCCTCCTTTCACCATGATCTGTATTTCTCTTCATCTTTGCCACCATAATGGCCACTATACAATTCTCCATTTGTAACTCCACCGTTAGTTTTCTTATTCAAGTATTTTCCATCATTTCCATATGTATTCTCCTTTTTACCTCCATGTGATGAAATCTCTTGATATTGTCCACCAAATGAATCCTTGTTTGAATCATAAATTCTTGATGAAATGACATTGTCACCTTGATGAGGGGGTTCACTCCCTTTTGGGGAAAAGTCATATTTCTTTTCACCCACTTTCTCCTATACTTCTGTTTCTTGCTCTTTTGGTGATTTCATAGGGATTTTCTCTGTTTCAATATTTTCATTGATTATGGGGACAACATAGTATTCTCCTTTATCTTCCTCCCCTATTAAGTCAATGATTTCACTTGACTTTTTCATAGTAACCAGTGTCCCCTGTCCCTCACCATTCTTCTATTCTGCTTCTGCCATCTCTCTTTGAAACCAATCTAATTCTTTCTTTTTATGTCAATTCATTGCCTCATCCTAGATTTTACTTAACTCATCATCCCAACTATATTCTTTCTTTTGCTTCTCCTCCACTTCTTTCTATCAGGCATGTTCCTCCTTATCTCTTTTTCTTTTCTCAATAAACTCTCATTCTCTTTGATGCTTCTCAACTTTCTTCTTCTTTCTGTGAATATTTCTTGATCTGCTTCCTCTTCTTCTTCTTCTTTCTTCACATGTTCTTCCCGAATCATCCTCTCTTCATATTTCTCTTTTTGGATGTAACACGCCCACTACGAAATTCCAAAATTTTCGGCCTTTTCTTCTTTTCTCTGAGGAATAGAATTTCTCCGAGTCCCTACGGGACCTGATACAGATCCTGTCATCCCTTATCTGCACTCATCTGATTGGCGGTTATGGCCACAAGCCTTACCGGAGGGTACTCATCGACTTTCACGATACAGGTATTCCCTTGTTCATTTCGGGATTTCATCCATCGGAATTTCGCGGCTAGCGAATTACCCTTGAGAGTCCTAGGCACCAGAAAGCTGAAACACCAAAACCATGTGTGAGAATCCATTTCTGGACTTCACCTATCGGGATTTCACAAGTCGGGAGTTCGAGGGATGTGATGACAGAAGGTCTCACATCGGGGTCTTCCGGGAGCCGAACTCCGAATTACTAACTCTAAACATACTTCCCTCTTTCGGGATTTCCGCCATCGGGAATTCAGGATATGCAACGACAGGAGGTCTCGTACTTAGGTTTCCTGGGAGCCGAAACTCTGAAACCTTAACATATGTATAATTATATATATGTGTCTCTTAGTCCAATCCGAGAATTCGCAGACCGAGTTTTCGGAACTGGTGAGCATAAGTAAACTTACCGTCATGTATCCCGGCTGCCGAAACACCGACATACCAAATACAGTCCGTGTTAAGCCATTTCGGGACTTCGTAAGTTGAGAATTCGGGAGATGCGAGTACAAGGGAATACGCCCTTGAGCATTCTGATTTCTGAATGCCGAAGTCTTGTAACCTATCCATGTATTGTTCTTTCGAGAATTCACCCATCAGGATTTCGGGACTGACATGTACAAGAAGACTGACCCTTGGGTTTCTCGGTTGCCGAAACACCGAAACACTAAGGCTTACCTATGCTAGACCTTTTCGGGATTTAATACTTCAGGATTTCACAATGTGCGATGACAAGAGGTCTCGCACCTGGGTTTCCTGGGAGCTAAAACTTTGAAAGCGCCAAGCTCTAACACGCTTCACTATTTTGGGAATTCATCCATCGGGATTTTGCGAGTCGGGGGTTTCGAGACTGGCGAACACGTGGGGCCCGCACTTAGGTACCCCAGGTGCCGAAATACCTAAATATGATAACTTTTCCACACTCTATCTTTCGGGATATCGCAAGTCGGGATTTCGGGACTTGCGAGTGCAAGGGATTTTTACCCCTGGGTGTACCAGGTACCGAAATGCCGAACTATCCTATCTCATCCATTCCTTAAACTATTTTGGGGTTTCAGTTATCGAGATTTCACGACTCACGATGATTAGGGTTCTTCTCCTTTGTCTTTCCGGGTACCGAAATGCCAAAACAATTACCGGAAGCCGCATGTCTTATAAATGGACAATCCAGATACCTCCACGAACCCTGGGGATCTATGGTCCTGATTCCTTCCCTACTTACGAAGATAAAAGGGGAGGGGTTGAGGAATTAACGCCCTCGTTTCTTCCTCCAATCTAACGGTCGCGACTGACCTCAGGTCTTCCAACAGGATCTTGTCCGTCAATTGATACTTATCCACACGCTGCCATTTATGGATTTCGCGGGTCAGGGTTTCGGGACTCACGAGTGCAAGAAAAATCACACCTAGATACTCCAGGTGCCGAAACTCCGAAAAATCTTAATTTATCCCCACGCTAATAATTCGGGATTTCACAAGTCGGGGTTTCAGGACTTGCGAGTGCAAGGGAACTCGCCCTTGGGTATTTCGGGTACCGAAATGCCAAAATGTTGAGGTGTACGAGGACCGTTCTCCCTTGTACAAGGTTTTGAGACTTAACCTATAACATCCTTCTTCGGGTCCTTAGGTAATTTACACCAGGTTTTGAAGACTAGACTAGAAGGTCTTCTCGAAGGTAAGGGAGTGGTCTCGAAAGGGTTCCTTCGTGGGGAAATCTATCCAAGGCATCAGGTAGGACAACACAGGAACAAATCTCTCGAGAGCAGACTTGAAGATATGTATTAGTTCATCATATATATGCATATATAAACATAAGCCATACGTGGTCTTTCCAATAAAAACATGCAGCCATCATTTATGATCAAAACACCATGCAGACAGTCTTATACTAAAACCATTCATAATTGCACAGACTATGAACATACATGTCAGCATATAAATTTCAAGATACAAGGTATAACACTTATTAGAAAAACACCAGGTGATGCAACTGCTGAGAGGGGTGCTCGTTTCCACCCAACCGTAGGCTCAACGACTCCAAATGGATTTACCACTAGCCACCCATGAGCTGAGACCACAATGCTGCGAGACTGAGTCTCTGTTCGCCAATGACTGAGAATGAAGGTTACTCTCCTTCTTCTCTGCTATCACTCACTCTGTAGTTTTTCCAGAGTTCTTTCGATCTCTCCTACTCTTTCCCTCGTGTCTGCCCCTTGATCGCAAACTCTTCCTGCCTTTTCTCTTTTTGGCAAGGTTGCATGTGGCACGATCTTCCTTGCGGTGGTTAGGTATGAGGACTCTACGGATGGGCGATTCACCCCCATCCCTCATTACTCATGAGGAGCCATTTACCTTCCAACCTGGCGAGTGATTTGATTTGGGGCCAGCGAGCCACTCTTGGTTCTCCGGGCTAGTGAAGTCCAAATACAGTATTGGTTTCGGTGGAAGTTAACGCCACCATTCCAGGTGCCTTCCACCACCTTTCTTCAACCATCGTGGTCTCTTTTTCAGAACATCCCTCTCTCAACAGTCCTGCAATATATATATTCATAATATTATTTACATTCATCGACCTTTTTCACAAGGTCCATTCACATCACACATTCACATTTTTGAGTTTGCCACAATACTTGGCCAGTATAGTTATTTTTACAGATTGGGGGAAACAGGGTGTTACATTGGAGCTTCTCTTGCTCTTCCAGTATGGTCTTCTTTTCTTTTTCTGTCATGGAACCTTTGTCTCCTCCTAGCTTTCTGCACTAGGTCTTATACTAGAGGATGCCCCGATATTCACTATCTTGATCTCTTCTTCCATGGGAAAACAAGAAACAAATGGTTACTCCAAGGATGGCTCTTCTCTTCTCCACTTCTTTACAGTCTTTAGAATATTCAATGAACAATTCCTCTTCCCATTTTTCATGGACATATGGCCAAATAAGGGCCACCCATCCTGCATGTTTTGGTACGAATCCCTTGTGGTCATTTTTTCTGTACCTACCTGTCATAAATATATATTCCAAGTGTATCTAACATTCTTGATTTTCATTCTTAGCGTCTTTCACTACATAATTCCATATATGGAAATTGTAGGGAATGGACAATGTCTTCTTCTCCTTTACAAGAGTAGCATTGAAACCCTGCATGACAATCTAATAGCATATTTTTCAAACCACTAATCTGTTCGACACATATATAGGTAGCAAATGCAGTGGGCTCATGGCGCCATAAATTCTTAAGTGTGTATACCTTTCTTAAAAATACCCATTTCCTATACAAGTTATAATCTTATTAGCTTGCTTTGATAACCTAGGGAACTCATGCCGAAATACAAGAAAGTTTATATCCTTGGAATGAGAAAGTCACATATTTTGGAATAAAACTTTTTATAGCTGTTTTCCCACAACATATTGAAGTATACATGGACCGGTGGTTCAGAGGTTTTCCAATTTAACAATAGTATGGAGAACATGTTTTGTGCACACATTACATCCAAAAGAAAAGAACCCATATGAAATTTGGGAGGACTACCTGGTCTTGGAGATTGTGCTTGAATGATCTTCAAACTGATATGCTTGGAGATAACACCTCCCCAATTAAACTTCTTTCCCCACATTGCTACATGATATGCCAAGGGTAACCATGCTTCATAGAATTGGAAGTAGTCCCCTTTTCCATATAACCTTCATAACAAGATCATCACATACATGTAGGGATCACTCAAATTCAAGATGGCGTACCTTACACTAGATAGCTTAGCAAATTTCATGTCCTCCTTCCACCAACTGCTCAATATATTGTTGGTATCATATTGTTCATAGAAAGGAATTACAAAATCTTTGGTGAGGGACTTGTCCGAGTCTGGAAGATTGTAACAATAAGCCATATATTGAGGAAAGAATGACCCTATGCACTCCCACTACTCATTGACAATATTGCACTCTTGGGCATTGGTTTGATTAGTGTTATAACCCTAAATTGCACCATACATGCTTACCTGGCATCAGACCATCTCAGATCCCTTCTTTGCCAAAGCACTGCTGAGCAACTCTTTAAAAAACCTGTTTTATAAGGGCCCACACACCCTACTCCACTACTGAATGCGTGTACACGCTAGCTGACCTAAAACAACCCATGTGGACTGACAAAAGAACGAAAAAAGGAAAGTTGCCGACAGAACACACAACTCTGGGTGAGTTAACTGAAACTCCCAACCATGCATGGCCGAGGGTTCGTCCAAATACCTAGCTTCTTCTAGCCTATAAAAGAAGGGCTAGGGGTCCCATTTGGAGGAGGAAAAATATAGCAAAGAAACTCTGCCCATTTGCGTATTCCCATTGTCCCAACCCTTTAGCCATCCTTGTGCCAGAAGAGATACGAAGCAAAGAAGTTGGAGGACAGTTGAAGAGGATCCCAGGATCAGGTTCGCGGAGCGGTGGCCGGTCTCGACTTTTTGTAAGTTGACTCATTCAAAGTAATAAAGAAAATGCTTTTCCCATCTCAATTCATGAGTTATTCATAATTTGTTAAGTACATGTTTGAATCTCTGACCTGTTAGTCTATAGGTAAGATGCATGTGTAGTTGTTTCTTGTCTTGTATGCAGGTCAGTGTTGGAAAGGAGAACTACGAACAAGTGATCAAGTGCGACAAGGGATCGACATCAAACACCTGGAACAAGGTAGGTTGATCTAGCCATGTTTTACTGAAAATAAATAGGATTTAAGTCTGGGGATGAAGGTAGAAAGTAGATTTTCTCTTGGTCATATCTGCATGCAAAGAATAACCCTATTTTCTATTCTGTAAGGAGATTTCCTTCACAACAGAATTGGCGACCATACTGGGGATATCTCTAGTGTTCTTAGGAATTTTATGTGTTTTTGGGTAGTTTTTAGAAAAAGATTGGTTTTTCTTGCTGGTTTTTTTTTAGTTTCTGTAAAGTCTGAGCTAGCAGAGAGTCTGGTTTTCCATACCATCTTTCTCTGATTTGCTTGACTGTGTTTTTTCGGGACCCATAGAGGTACATGCGGCCTGCATAAGGTCTGCACGCGTGTACCTGCGCCCTACTCTCTTACAACCCGCGTGTGAATGCTAGCTGAAGAAGTAGCAGTAGCATGTAGAGCCCAGAGAATTTTTGAGGCAACCATCCTCTTCCCTGTCAGAATCAAACATTCTCAGGGGTTTTCTAGAATTCTGTCCGAGTCTTGGTTGTTTGCAGTCTTATCTCAGATTTTTTTTCTTTATGATTTTTTCCTTTTGTGGTTTGCTTTTTTCTGTTGAAAAGAGTGTCCAAGCCTTCAGGAGATATTGGTTATCAATATCAGTGGTCTCTTCCTGGTTTGGGTTGTCTGTTTTTGTTTTTTTTTAGAGTTTAGATATACACACAGCCTGTACAAGACCAATCCGCGTGTACACGCCCTCTGGCTCTATACAGCTCGCGTTCACACGCTTGTTGTTGGATTATCAATAGCGTGCCGAGACATGATAGTTTTTGTTGGGCGTAAGGAAGTCATCTTTTCCCTTGATGAGAGTTATACCTCCCAGGTATTTGAATCTCTGTCTTAGAAGTCAGTAGCTTAGGATTAATCTCAGCCTTAGCTTGCTTTTTCTGATTTTAAAAAGCTGTCATCAAAAATAAATTTTTAAGGGTTTTTAGACAAGTGTGAGTCATTTTTTAAAGTTGCTAGTGTGTGATTTGTTGAAGTGATTCTTTGCGATCTGCGATTAGGCCAGAATTGTTTTTCTTGGTTTTTGCTTGTTGGTATTTTTCCTTTTCGCTTTATCTGCATTTAAATAATAATAATAAAAAAAACAATCATTTTCATTTTCTTGTTTGGTTGAAGAGTGTGTTTCTGCATTATTAGCTAGGGAAAAGTCGTTTATTTCATAATTTTTTGCAGTTTACTTAGATCATAAGTAGCTTGTAGTCAAGTGAAATTTCTTTTGAGTTTGCTATCCAAAAATCTTAGAAAATTAAATATATATTTTGAAAAGTTGCTGAAATTTTGCATTAAGTAAAAGTTTTTTGTTTCCAGTTTTTATTCATTTTTTGCTTTCGTCTTTTACACATCATTAGTTTCACTTTCATACCCCTTGACATAAGACAAAGCCATAAAATTAACGCTAAATCTAAAATTTATTAGACTTCTATGTTTGTAGGGTTAACCAACTAGTTTAGGATTAGGGCCTTGAATTAGGTTGGAGAGGAAACTCTTCAAGGCCATTTAAAATCAAACATTGGAGTCTGAGTTAGGGAGTGTCTAAGTCCAGTATCGTGAAAGTTATCTGGGACCCCCCTATAACACAGGGGATAAACACGAGGTCGCATGCGGAAAGGTAGTGGAGATAACCCCTCCAAAGTTGGACTAATCATAGTGAAGAACACATATAGAGGGCTTGTTTTGGGATTCCGTCGATTGCATTTGCCACGGAGCTTCATGGGTCTCAAATCTATTCAAGGTCCTCAGTTGTCTTCTGTACCTCTTTCTTTTGATACCCTTGACAGGTTTCGGGCTCGATACCCTGCTCATTGTGGTCTACCCGATATTCAATTGTACCCACCTGGTGACTATTCGCGCGCTGGCAAGCTAGTTGCCTATCTTTGTTAGGGACATACATAGGTGACTGCGGGGGTATACCACGGTACCTAGGACAGACATCAGGCCACTCTTTGCAGAGTATACCCGGAGGGTGCTTCCATGTTCGAGTTGCACTTGCACCGGTAAGTTGCTCTAGTGTTGGTTGTTGTAACTGTTCTTCCAATTAATTTAGTGTTTGCCTGTCTTATCTTCTAGGGAATTTTTTAGTGTGTGTTAATTTTGAACGTTTAGACTACCCTAGAGTGTCTTTCATCTTCTCACACGGTGGAGGATCATGAGCTCCACTGGTCGCGAAGGCTTCTTGGCCTGCCGTCGGTTACACTGGAGCCACCCCCGCCACCATTAAGGTGAAAGCTAGACCAACAAGGGTCTTTTGAAGCGACCGAGTTACAAGCAATTGTGCCCAACCAACATATGGAGGAATCGACTTTTTTGGACTTTGAAGTGAACGCTCTTGTTCTGGTTGAAATCCCAACCACTGATTTCTTGGCACCTTTCATTGTACCAATTCAATTTTACAAGCGCCAGACAATGTTGCACACTGCAATGGAAACAAATGCTGTTACTTCTTCTAGGAATTCTTCAATTCCCACTACAGTTGTCACTAGAGGAGATTTTTCACCTCCTAACCCACCGTCATCAGTCCGAGCCACCATGGTATCGACCACTTATACATCACACAGTGGTACGATCGCATCTTTGGTGGTGGCCACAACCCCTTTCACACCAAGTTCAACAGGCCCTTCGTTCTCATACGGGATGCGTAGTTCGGGTACAAGTCCTGTACTTTCTTACTCCACCTTACAAACTTTAGGTTTGGGGGCAGGGAGCTCTAGCGCTTCTCTGCAAGGTCACATGGGGGGCACTCCTGCTCTTTTTAACGCTTTTCCTTACGGAGGGGGTCATATATCTCCTTCGTCCCCTTCACTCGGTGGCTCGCATGAGCAATCCGCCGGACAACCTACATACCATAGTTTATTTGGAGCAAGGAGTCACGGACCACCTTCGCATACTATGCCGGTAGGTTCGACACCATTTTCTTTGGCCGAAATGTTTGGTAACAACACCTTCTTGTCAGCCGCCTTCCCGACTGGGGGCAACCCCAGTTTTGGACAATCTACTCCTATGCAAGGTACTATTCCTGCACAGGGGGAAAACCTTGGAACTTCTTCCACAGCAGGGCCTTGGAATTCTTGGCAGGGATCCGTTCCCTTGTCCGGAATACTGATCTGGGGTAATTCTTTCCACAATCAATGGAACCCAGAACAAACTACTATGCCTATCCCTACGAGACCGACATGGGGCAACCCTTCCCAAAGTCCTTCAAATGCAATGCATGCCCAACCATCTATGTCCTATTTAGGAAGTCAGCTGATGATGTCTCCACATATGCAAAATCCATACGCTGGACATGGCCATGGTTTCTACCATAATTCGAGCCAGCAGACAAACTTTTCCTGGCAACCTGGTGCCAATCAAACTCCAGGCCCCTTTTCCCCAGGTTATCACTAACAACCCAAACTACCCTTCTTGGCAACTTTGCACTTACCAGATTTGACAAGGTTGTTGAATGACCCTATTTGTCACGATCCGCGTTGGCCTCCTATGCCGACGAAGTTGTCTTCGGACATTCCAAAGTTCAAAGCCAAGCCTAATGAATATCTAGGAGATCATGTGACTACCTTTCATCTTTGGTGCTCATCTAACTCATTGAAAGATGACTCCATACAGTTGCGATTGTTTCAACATACTCTCATTGGGAGTGCCGCGAAATGGTACATTGAGCTCGATCGCTCAAGATACTCTTCCTTTGACGAGCTAGAAATGGATTTCCTAAACCATTTCCAATTACCTATGAGATACGACACTGGAACAGAGCTGCTGGCCAATTTCGAACAGACGACAATGAACCACATCTCTGATCACATCCGAGAATGGAGACGCCGGAAGAGTCTAATTAAGGTGCCAGTCCCACTAGCATTCCTTCTTGAGTGGTTCCTTAAGTCTTTGGTTCCACAATTATCCAAAGATGTCGCAACGTCGGGAGTATTCTCCAAAGAAGACACCATCATGAGAGCTCAACAATTTGAGCTCATATATTCTCAGTCCGGTTTATTATACAACATCTTTCCAGATGTGCCACGCTCAATACTAGATAAAACTAGATAGAGAGTCGGACCACATGCCGATGGTATTGTTGGTTCAACACAAACAAATCTCACTGAGAAATTGACGAAGTAGTTGCAACAATTATCTATAAAACACACAACGGCTAGCCAAACCACTACTTTGGCTACTCCCCCTACAAAAATTTCAGAGGTACACAGTGCAGTTGACTAACCCAAAGGCCACCCAACAGCCTAAAGGAAAGAAAAAACAATGAAAGAAGGGTAAGGGGGATAAAAAACCCACCGATAATGCTGGCGGGGACAACACTGAGAAATGAAAGGCGAGGTATCCATGCAACTTGTGCGCGGAAGACCACCCAACCCATCTATGTCCTTGACTTGCAGAAGCCCAGAAGTTTGTGACATAGCAACAACCTGCTGTGTTAACCAATCCATTTCAACATGGAAAAAATCTAACCCAAGCCTCTGTAAGCACAGAAGGGGGCAACCAAGAACCCTTTCCGCCTCCAAACAACCCCGCATCCACGAACGTATATATGGTTAGGGGCGATGATTTTATATCGACTAGAGCGCACGACTATAGTAAACCAAGCACTTCTGAGAAGGGTCAAGAAGCTGACCTCCCATCTCTTCCTCTATAGATTGAGAAGACATTTGGAGAAACAATGACACACATTCCCAAAGGTGCATTTAAAAAAGATTCTCATAACCCAAACACAGGGCCTCCCAGAACTACTCTATGGTGGAGGATTTATCACAAATCCCTTGTGCGATGTTCTCTTTGGAGGTCCTCCAAAGATGCCCTTCCCAGAGGAAAGCCTTGTTAACCACTTTAGGATCTACTGAGATTTGTAATCCGGGTACAATCATGCTGGATACAATCGACTTAAAACCTTGTCTACCTTACCACGTAGCGTTTCAGATAGTAGTGGCTTATCCCACAAAAACTTTTACTCGGAATATCTTCTGCACGGTTGTTGATAAGGGTGCCTCGACATGCGTTATGTCATTGGAATGTTGGAAGGCCATTGGCCAGCTCGTTTTATCTCCGTCACCTACTGTCCTCACCACTTTCGACGGTCGTTCATTCCAACCACATGGTATCGTTCTTTCTTTCCCCGTGCAGTTAGGAGGGAAGACCGTGTGTGTCGAAGTATAGGTAGTCGATTCTCCCCTCGACTTTAGCCTCTTGTTAGGAAGGAGTTGGACTTATTCCATGCAATATGTGGTTGCTACAGTTTTTCGAGTCTTGTTGTTTCCACACGAAGGCCGGATAGTGACCATTGATCAATTGTCCTTCTCTAGACCTGACCCTGCTCTGGGGACATCCATGGTCCCAATGATTGATAATCCTCAACCAGGTGTCGTCAACGTAGGGGCTGGATTGTACCCATCTTTGATGGGTACCTTCAATTACCCGCCCCCTCAAGGCGATATCAAGTGTATATCCAATCACCATAAGGTTGAGATTTTTCAAGTTTTGTTGTTCCGCACGACTTACTTTGATGATCCGTGGATACTTCCTTCCCCATTGGCCACGATGGATGGGATAGGGTATCCAGGCATGTCCATGCCCTTGTCTGCAGCTGAAGTAGCATACTCTTTAGCCCAACAAACTTCAGCCAACACTGATCTAGCTCCTGCACAAGAGTTCGATCTGCTACTAGAGCCTATTTGGGCTCAGGGTTCTCCCACTCACACCGATTCATTAGACTTAGTCTTGCCCTCTGATGAAGCCATAATTGAAGTAATGACTAGTCTGGATAAACCTTGGGAAGATCTTCATCACCGATCATATTTCCTCCCAGAGTTAAGCCAAATTGAAGTAGGAGAATTCATCGTGACTATGACGGGAAATTAGTCTTGTCCTATTAATCCCTTAGCTAGACATGAGGTTTATGCTGAGGGTAATATGGAAACTATCGCTGAAACCTTACCAATCAATATCTCCCGTAACCCTGGTGTCATGGAGAATGTCTTCGTCGGAGCGGACTGCTCCCCCGAAGAGATTCAAATATACATAGATCTTTTCAAAGAATTCCGTGACATTTTTGCCTGGTCTTATGAGGAAATGCCAGGCATCAATTCAAAAATAGTTGAACATGAAATCACAACGTATCTTGATGCCAAGATGGTTCGGCATAAGCTTCATCCAGTTAATCCTAAGAAAGCAACAACCATTAAGGTTGAGGTTGATAAATTGCTAAAAGTCGGGTTTATATATCCTATCCATTTGACCCAATGGGTGTTAAACCCTGTGCTGGTCAATAAAAAACAAGGCACAATTTATGTATGTATCGACTTCCGTGATTTGAACAAGGCATGTCCCAAAGATAATTTTCCCACACCATTCATCAACCAGATCATTGACGAATGTATGGGTTGCGAAGCCTTTTCTTTCATGGACGATTTTTCGGGATATAATCAAATTCAAATCAAACCCGAAGACCAACACAAAACGACATTCATATGCCCATGGGGTACATTCACATATCGTAAAATGCCTTTTGGTCTAAAAAATGCTGGAGTCACTTTTCAGTGGACCATGTCTTTTTCTTTCCATGACCTCAAGCATATAGTTGAGGCCTATCTAGATGATTTAGCATCACGATCTTGCAAGAGAACGGATCATCCCACACACCTCCGAATTATCTTCGAACGTTGTTGCTACTTTCAGATTCACCTGAATCCAAACAAGTGCATATTCTGCGTAACGTCATGATGATTGTTAGGTTTCATAGTGTCAACAATAGGGATCATGGTCGATCCTCTCAAGGTTGAGGCAATAATTCAGTTGCCCCCCTCACGCACAATCTTTCAACTTCAAAGTCTACAAGGTAAGGTGAACTTTTTACGACGCTTCATCGCCAACTATGCTGAGATCACCAAGGGATTTATGCGCTTATTGAAGAAAGACGTTCCCTTTTACTAGGATGATGCTGCTCAACACTCTTTCGATGCATTAAAACATGCCCTCACAACTGCCCCTCTGCTCCGGCCACCTAACTATAACAAAAAATTCTTATTATATTTGGCTACAGTAGAATCAACCATTGGCATGGTTTTAGTTCCAGAAGATGACTTGTTCTCAGAATACATGATCTACTACCTGAGCTGAGGCCACATAGGACCAAAACTCAATTATTCTCACATCGAAAAACTTGCGTTGGCAGCAGTTAATGTTGTTCAATGTTTCCGTCATTATGTTCTGTTTTGCAAGACCATCATCATTGCTGCGTGAATCCATTCTAGTACATGTTGACATGACGAGTAATAGGCAGAAAAATCAGTAGATGGATAGTCATCCTCCAGGAGTTTGACTTAGACTTCGTTTCAACAAAGTCCAAAAAGTCATTGGCCTTCGCAGAACTAGTTTCAGAACTTCCGGTTGAGTTAGGTGACGTTGTGCCTGAAGAATCGCCTATCTGGGGAGATATGTTTTTGATCACATCTTCGGATCCTTGGTATGGAGATATAATTATCTATCTCCAAACTTTGAAGTGCCCCACCACTACTTCTCATGATGAGCGTCGACACATACGCCATCAGGTTAAGAATTATCTCATAATCGATGATACATTGTGTTAGAGAGGTGTAGACTGCATCCTACGCCGATGTCTCACTCATGAGGAAGCAATTATCGTACTTAATGATTTCCATACCAGAGCTTGTGGTGGTCATTTGTATGGGTTGGAAACAACCCAAAATATTCTACGAGTAGGTTACTTTTGGCCGACACTTATCAAAGATTGTATCAAATCGGTCAAGAAGTGCCATCCGTGCCAAATCTTCTCTCGGAAGATGAGGGCACATCCCGCTCCCATGTTTCCTGTCATCATAGTTGGTCCCTTCACTAAGTGGGGGATTGATTACACTACTTGCAACCCCCCTTCAACAAGGGGGAACCACTATATCATTGTAGCTGTAGATTACTTCACAAAGTGGGTCAAAGCTATTCCAATGTTTAAAGATGATGGAGAGACTGCAACTCTCTTTTTATTCAACCAGATCATAGCAAGGTTCGACGTCCCGAGGGAGATTGTCATTGACCATGGCGGTCACTTTTAGAATTAGATGATGACCGAATTAACATCACATCTTGGGTTACGGAAAGAACATTCATCACCCTACTACCCCCAAGCCAATGGGTAGGTGGAAGCTATAAACACAACTCTTAAGACTATTCTACAATGAACTATCAACTCAACCAAGTCAAATTGGCATTTGATGTTATAGTCGACATTATGGGCTTACCGAGCATCTGTTAATACTGCAACTGGTTTCTCACCTTTTCAACTCGTTTACGGGATGGAGGCAGTCTTTCCCATCGAATGTCAGATCCTGTCTCTAAAGTTGGTAGTACAATTATTGCCAGACACTTCTCCACTTGAAGAATGGTTAGTATACCTTGAGCAACTCAATGAGAAGCGTCGTGATGCAGCCCTAGCCAACGAGGCTCACAAACATAAGGTCAAGTGTCAGTATGATAGGTCCGTTCATCCTCGGATTTTCTCTGAAGGTGACCTTGTCCTGGTATATGACCAAGATAAGGACCCCCTGGGGATAGGCAAATTAAAACCCATGTGCTTTAGACCTTTCATCATAAAAGAGGTATTAAAAAAGAGCGCTTATCGTCTGGTTGATTTTGAAGGGAATGCTTTGGCAGAGCCTAGAAATGGGCTCTACCTCAAAAAGTATTACTCATAGGCAGGTCACTGTGGGTAACTTTTTGTAACATATGTATAGTCTTTGTACTATTACTTTTTAGTTTCTTTTAGTGTTATGGACGTGTCATTGATATTATCTTTTTGTCACTGTGGAAGATGTCAAGTGATTCTGAGGTGTTCGTTGGGTATGCAGACGGTGCTAGTCGGCACACTCGGAGGCTTGCCTCCGTAGCTTGGGTAATCTTTACACCTCAAGGCCATTTATTATCTTTCGGAGGGATATGCTTAGGTGACACCACAAATAATGTTGCTGAGTATAGTGCAGTTATTGAGTTGCTTCATGACACTTTGTCATTGGGTATCTCTCATCTCTAGGTCTATCTTGATGCTTAACTGGTTTTGTCTCAGTTAAACATAGTATACCGGGTTCATGATCCAACTTTACACCGACGATTCCTTAGGGTACATCTCTTAGAATGAAACTTTGATTATATTACATATTTTCATGTTCCTAGGAGATTAAACCAAGCTATAGATACTCTAGCTAATCAAATTTTAGATTGGCATCTTGCACACATATGAAAGAACATTAACATAAGCATGTAAATACATTTTTGCACACATGATCCATAAGACACAAAAGATCAAAAAACCATATATAATATCATAAAGTAACCAGAGTACATAGATGGACGCAAGCGCCTCAAAAATAGGATTGATAACGAGTCACAGGGCTTATGCCCTCAAAAAATATATACAAGTAGTGCTCATGGCATGTCAAAAATGTCTAGCTAAAGTCAGGGCCTGTGGGCCCTGTTATACTGGTCCACAACATTGGCTAAATTCCAAAACAACCGGACCCACGTCTGTGGTGCCCCCACTACATGAGGCTGCATAGATGGTGGCAGGTCCTCAATCTCTGCCATCAGGATCGTGCGAGTGAGCACAGTAAAGTTACGCTCAACCTGTCTCAATACCCTCTCAACCTCCACGGCTAGAATATCTCCTGCTACTGTTGGTCCCCCTATGGTGGAAGGTGCGGCCCCTGGCCGAGGACGACGCATGTTCCTCGCATAGTCAACGGGTCGCACCGGTCCCACATCTGCACACAATGAAACACATATTCGTCAAATACTCTAGCATAACAAAAAAAAAATGATATATATAACAAAGCAACATAAAAATTACATATACAACAAAAAAAAACTACAAAGGTGGAGACTTACCTATCTCCCCTTGCTCCTCACCAGGAGGTACTGGTATCTCCGGGTCTCTGGAAAAATCAATCCCAGCATAGGGTTAGTCCTCTATAACCAGGATCGGTTGTGACAACCATGCAAAAAATTCATCATCGCAGGAATCATTGGTCCTTCCACCACCCTGTTGCGGCAGTAGTACTGCCCATCTACACACAGCAGGAAGAGAGGCCTGATGCCCTCGTACCACTACTCGAGGACTAAAACTCAGAACTCTCTCAAAAAAGAACGAACACAGAATGGTCCTAAACCCGAAGTTCCTATGTGTCCGCAAACGACAATCTGTCAATTGCCTCTTCCTACACTCAAGTAAAGTGGTACTCCAATAAAAAATTTGTGCATTTAAGCACTGGACTGCACATTTCATCTGTGCGCGGGACGCCTGATGTAAAGCTGCAGAACCAATAATTCACCCAATAAGAAACACTATCACCTGTAGCGATAGTTTAGTGATCTTTCTTATAGGCACCTATGTGCTCGCATGGTCCGTATCAGCTACACAGTATAGACATATCAATTCCACTATGTTATGCGGCCCCGCAAGAAAAATCTGAAAATTGACTGGTTCCCCTCTCCTAGAGAGGCTGGTAAAAAAGTAAATGTCCTCGACCATGGGCACCAGTGACTGCCCCTCTAACATGAATGCCTCTGCATCCGGATGCGAGTAGTCAACCATGGCATTTAGTATCCTAGGTTGTGCCCGCATGAAAGGACATAGAAAAAATTTGAGTAACCCACACTGCATCAACATAGCCACAACATTGGGGTCTTCCCCGACCAACTCATTCACCTCTTCATGCTCTCTTTCCATTTAATGGACATACATCCTGCAAAACAAAAGGTTCAGGAGGGTTAACCCTTGCTTTTGAAGTCTTTTTCATTCAATAAGGGGGCCCACGCGTGCTGTATTGGCGACAATCGTGTGTACACGCATGCAGAGTTCACTCTGCCCGAATGTACATGTGGCTTGTCCTGAGATAGCCCGCGTGGACCTAGGGCCGACCTTTTAAAGGTCGACACCCCCCTAAAAAATGAAATCCAATGCATAAATAAAGACATAAAATGCAATATAAGGGAGTTTGTACTTACTTGGTCCAGGCATAAGTTCGTTTCGTCCACTGTAGCTCCCGGAATCACCACTTTAATCAAAGGGGGTCTTTTGGCTCCAAAGTCAATTTCCAAATCAGCAATGGTGATAATGAGTTGCCAGCTTCTATTTATAGACTTTTTGGCCTCTTTTTGTCACTTTTTTGGCCTCCCTTATCATTTTCTTTATACCAAAAATTATTTAGAGTGATTCAGAAGTTATATAGGATGGATTTGATCAGGTATTGGGACATTTTTTTTTGAGTTTTGAGTATTTTTTGATGGTCCGTGGAAATGTTTTTCGACGATCAACTTGAACATATAGGTTAGGTTTTTACCCTGATTTTTGTATCTAGTTGTATTTTTCCTTTGCCATAGGATCAATCCCATTAGGTTGTGACATATAACCATCATATTTTCTTTAGAAGTGTCGCAACTTGGTGGTAGAGATTACTGGAACATGGATGCCCTAGGTAGATCCTGGTTGCATTATGGTATTCATGCTACCTCTAAAAACACTATAGGCTCGAGAGTCCTTGTAGTTTTTCCTGAATCTGAGTTTGAGCCTCATTTGCATGATTCTTCTTCACTCTTGACCTCACCCTCAGGACTCCCAAAACATAATGGGTCTTCTTTTAATCCCTTTTCATACCCTCTAAATATGAAAAGATTACCGAGTGATCTTGTGGCCTTTCACGCTCGTTAAATTGAAATTTGAAGTCACGTCTGTTCGGCGGTAGTTTACACCTTTTTCGGTCCGGACGGTCAACTGTACGAACAAAGGTATACTCTATGGAACTTCATCTCTATAGAAGAGTAATCTCAGGTATAATTTTATCCCTTTTTCGGGCCCGAGGGACTAAACTTATGAAGAAGGAACCCCCACGGAGTCCATAGTTAAGCTCTTTTCAGACTCCCTAAAATTGAAAAGATCGCCGAGTGACCTTATTCTTTCACACTCGTTAAACTGGTCCAGAAGAACATTCCTGACAGAGTCCATAGTTAAGATTTTTTTAGACTCCTTAAAAATGAAAAAATGGTCGAGTGATCTTGTCCTTATCACACTCGTTAAAATGGTTTTGAATAGACGTCTTGTCGATGCTAGTTTACCCCCTTTTTCGAACCGACTAGACTATATTCGAAAAAGGTACCCTAAGGGAGTCTCCTTTTATGTTTTTTCAGACTCTCTAAATATGAAAAACCACCGAGCTTGCCTTCTCTGGGCTCGTTAAACTTACATTGAAGGACTTTACCATTGTGTGTTTTATTAACCGCGTTTTCATACCTTATATGCCAACCTTGTAACAGTTTTCTTCTGTGTCTTAACACCCTTGGCCCTCGGAGGATTTTTCCCGAGTATCATTATACTAGAACATAAGTCTTGTCCTTGTGCCTTGAACTTGTATGTTTGCAACACTCGTTCCTCCATTGTAACGTAATATTCCTTTATTCCTTTTCCCAAAATTATTGAAAAAGACAAAAAAATCAAATATACCCCCAAAAGAGGAAGGGAAAAGTATTTTCTTTATTGGCAGCATAATGAGTCACCCTTGGATAAAGCACATCTGTTCATTTGTTCATCAAACTATGGGATGTAGTACGACCTTAGGAAGCTGTTCTTGCTATATAGAGTTGGGTCCTCCACCATTTGGTTATTCTTCCAAACATATGGAGAGTTTGGATTGCCTCCTACTTCATAGACTTATGATTAATGCCATGCTGGTTGAGTGTCATCATTTGTCGTGCTATTGTCCAAGAGAAGTTTGTCACCAATCCTGAGTTAGCCCCTCTGCAATTTGTCTCTTTCCCTCATACCTGGCCATCCTGAATGTCCAATCAAGTCCTTGTTCGAAATCAATGAAGCCTTTAGTCTGATCATCAAGTCCATGACCGACGAGTCATCGAAGACCTCTGGGTAGTGTAGTTGTACACTCATATTACACTCCTACCCAAGTTTTGAATATTTTGAAGTACCTGCTCGAGCAATGAAGACCTCATCTCCAACCATCAGGCCATATCAACTTTTAGAAGATGGATACTCTATATGTATATCTTTTTGATTTCGATATGTAGCTTCGCTGTGTATTGTTCACGGCTACTCTTTATATAGTTATATGACATGGATCTACAGTGTATTTGATTGGTAGCCATGATTCTATTTTATCCCGAGCATGGGTATGCCCGCTTCGGTGAGACATTTGTTATTTTGCAGACGACGCCTCCCAGTTCCTGATCCTTGGGCTCAATCGTTTAGCACATCAGTAAAGATTGGTAATGTATTTCGGCCATCAGATGCTCTTATGACCTCACACATTAGGGGGAATCTGTTATAACCCTAAATTGCACCATACATGCTTACACAGCATCAGGCCATCTCAGATCCCTTCTTTGCCAAAGAATTGCTGAGCAACTCTTTAAAAAACCTCTTTTATAAGGGCCCACACGCCCTACTCCACTATTGAACACATGTACATGCTAGCTGACCTAAAACAACCAGCGTGAACCGACAAAAGCACGAAAAAAGGAAAGTTTCCGATGGAACACACAACTTTGGGTGAGTTAACTGAAACTCTCAGCCATGCATGGCTGAGGGTTCGTCCAAATACCTAGCTTCTTCTAGCCTATAAAAGAAGGGCTAGGGGTCCCATTTGGAGAAGGAAAAATATAACAAAGAAACTCTGCCCATTTGCGTATTCCCATTGTCCCAACCCTTTATCCATCCTTGTGCCAGAAGAGATACGAAGCAAAGAAGTTGGAGGACAGTTGAAGAGGAGCCCAGGATCAGGTTCGCGGAGCGGTGGCCGGTCTCGACTTTTTGTAAGTTGACTCATTCAAAGTAATAAAGAAAATGCTTTTCCCGTTCCAATTCATGAGTTATTCATAATTTGTTAAGTACATGTTTGAATCTCTGACCTGTTAATCTATAGGTAAGATGCATGTGTAGTTGTTGCTTGTCTTGTATGCAGGTTAGCGTTGGAAAGGAGAACTGCGAACAAGTGATCAAGTGCGACAAGGGATCGACATCAAACACCTGGAACAAGGTAGGTTGATCTAGCCATGTTTTATTGAAAATAAATAGGATTTAAGTCTGGGGATGAAGGTAGAAATTATATTTTCTCTTGGTCATATCTGCATGCAAAGCATAACCCTATTTTCTAGTCCATAAGGAAATTTCCCTCACAACAATTCATAACCCACTCCATCAACTCTACGTAGGGTAAGGCAAGTGTTTTGGTAGTAATTGAATGAAGCATCAATCTCTTAATTGTGGGAAAATCAATGTCATCCACCTCTCCGAGTTGAAGGTCATTATGTGGAGTGGATTCTAGATAATCCCCTTTGTCTAATCTCTAGAACAAATTGTTCCAGGAAGGGATTTGTACCTGGGTATAAATATCGCTCATGATGCAGGTATCAATGTCGTGGTATAGAGGTACAATGTTCAAAACCTTATTTAGAGGCAGAACGATCAGCGGTTCAATACCTTTTGGGGTCCGAGCTCCTTCTACCTGTTTGGGCACAGAAATTGAAACTTCTCTAGGGTTGCTCGATCGAGTTCTCGGCTTATTCGGTGTCCTCTGCATAGGAAATTTCCTTGGATGCATCACGTCTGCATTCATACTAGTGATAATTAGTAATCAAAATAGTGGACATATTAAAAGCACCATAAATATGTTACAACATACCTTATTTAGTAACATCGTGTTCTGGTGTAGTGGTGCTTACCTTACTGAGCTCTTCAAAATGTTGTTACTTTCAAGTTAATTCCTTTCTACCAAAGAAACAAGATACTATTCTCAATTCATTAGGTACAAACATACACTCAACCAAGGACAATATTAACAAACCGAATAATGGGAAAACCTGGAAGAAAATGTGAGTTTAATACCCAAAATCTTGAAGTAATGGGGCGATATCTATGAATTAATGGCGTTAAATGTAGGGAAATTCTTTCACTTTCCTTCAATGGATAATTTTCTGCGCCGAAGTGACTATTGGAGGTTGCGTGATGCTACTTAGTCGAGTGCATAATAATTTGATCGGGGTTGGATGATATTCAGTTTTAATACTTAACCAATTGCAACGATATTTCCACTATAGGTGATTTCAATTATGTACATGAAGAATGACATGGCATGCCATCGCTAAATTTAGGACAAACGTGTCAATTTTTGGTTTTGAGACGATTTGATTAATGCGTTGAGGTTCCCACTCTCACTGTCGGGATGCTAGAGTATGATATTTACAATTGGTGGTTGATATTGAACAACTCCTATTGATCAAATGGTTGGGATCATGTGTGTAAGGACTCCATCTGGCTTTGGGTGACAATGGTGGTGACACGACAATCCAATGTGGTAGAAGATATCTTGTGTCACTCTCTCATTTTCTCGGTGAATGGTCTTAAGGTGTTAATGGCTTCAATCGTTCCTGAACTAAAATCGTGAAATCAATGGCTATAACTTGTTGGGATCCTAGGATCAGATGATCCATAATGTCATGATGTGCATTTCATTGACTGTCGGGTGAAAAGGAGAGTTATACTAGTCAACCAATGTTTCCAACTGGTCGATGGCCAACGGGCTCATTGACATTGGGTAAATTTTGGCATTTCTTAACGAGACAACATAAAAAAGGAAAATACCCTCCGATGACCCATGGCGCTGAAATCAGGGTGTGACATGGCAACCCAAATTTATAATATGGGAGATGATGTGGCGGTGCCAACTGGCTAATGATGTGGCAAGAAAGGATTCCATTGTTCTAATGTGGGATGTAAGTATAATGATGTGACAACCATATGATTTCCACGTGGCGTGTAATGGTTTATCTTGAGACTTGTGTATGGTTTGATGTCTCGTGCCGATGAACGGTCATGATCTAACATGTTTGGAATCAGATGGTGGGTGTTAAAATACCTTGAATCATTCTCCTTTCATGTGATTAGCGGGTTCTCCAAGGCTCCAAACCTCGCTGATGATCAATGTTGATGTTTTTGGTAGCATCATATAGGTATGTACGCACAGGTCTATGTGTCTAGACGTGTGGAAATCGTCCAAAGCCTTCTACTCTTGAATTTACTTTAATTAATGGAATTATTAAAGTAAATTGATTTTATTAATTAATTATGTAATTATTTAATTTATTTATTTAAGGAAAGTGTTAAAAGTACTCAATGTAATCTCAACATGAAATCTTTGCATGCAATCTAAATCTCAAGTGAGATTAGAAATCGATTATAACTCACGATTATAAAAGCAAGGCTAGGGTAAAGGAGAAAGAGACTTGACACTTGATACTTGAGATTCTTGAGAGTAGAGGATTTACTTTGAGAGAGTTGGATCATGAAGGACTGTGATTTAAGATCTTGGATAGGTGGAGAAGAACTTCCATCTAGAGATTGGGTCAAGGAGAAGAGAGAACAAAGGAAACATATGTGGTTTTTAGTCAGAGGAAGTCACGGGAAAGAGTCGTGTCATACATAACTTTTCGTACGGGTTTTCTGTACATGTATGTGATTCATAGTAGAGATAGTCACGTACGCACGCGGTTCAAAAGAAGGAGAATCATGTACAACTCGAAAAGTGTGCAATTCTGGTTCGTATAATAGGTTAGACTTTTCTAGGTTTGTCTGTAGTTGTATTTCTCTCAGTAGTCCATTATCCCTATTATAGGAGCCCTAATTTTAACATAGTAAAATCATTCTCTAGACGCATTTCCCCTCCAATGTTTTTCCAGGTGTATTTACCCAAAAATATTGGTGTTTATGTGTGATTGGTTTTGATTTCCTTGTTTATGCTTCTGCTTCATGTTTAGTTGATTACTCATTTGTTCTTTAATTCAAGAAGTGATTTATTTGGAATTAACAGTTGGATGTTGAGTAGGAGAGATTTAAAAAATCACATTGGGTGGCACAAGGAAGGTATGCTGGTGTTTCGATTATTGTGATAAAGGGTAGACGCCCGATGGACTCATTGACCATCGAGAGAAAACAATATTCTTCACAACTTAGTGAAACCTCTCTTTATTTGACCGACCCAATGCTCCTGTCAACCCAAATCGATCGACAAACATTTTATTCAAAGTTTATATCCTAAAACTTGGATGGTCTAACCAACTTTCCCTAAAAATGTCTATGCTTTCTTGAAAATAGGAAGCTTGGTTTACTTAGTTCCACCCATCGAAGGAGATCAAGTTTATAAAATAAAAAATGATATCAAAGAAAAAACTAAAATATGCAAAACCAACAAACAAAATGGAATTTCAAACAAGAAAATTAAAAGTGGTACCCAAAAAATTATAGATATTTTGAGGGTTTGTTAAGTGCTCAACAAATGACGATTCACTAGGCGAAACCATAATCTTTGTTCCTCACCTTAACCGTAAGAATGCATAATTTCATGAGTAAGCATTCAATTTAAGATAATAACTCAAAAAATATTTACATATCTGTATACATATGATCTGGGGAATAACCTTGCCTATCTTCCTATGGGGATTTATCTGGTTTCATGCCTCTTTTCCATCAGACCAACATTCTATGTTCTATTGGGCGCAAGATGGGTCGAAAAGCACGACTAATAGGAGGTTGTTTTATTTCCAATTTATTAGCATTCGAGACCTCCTCATGGTGTCACTTTGCTTCTAGTGAGCATCCATATCCCTAGCGGAGTCACCTCGGTATCACAGACCTTTCTCCGCTACCAACGAGATTCCATAGCCCTGACAAAGATATCTACATACCCTCCCTAGTTCTACACATTCCAACTTGTTATAATCTTTTCTTTATTCTTCTTTATGTATATATCATTTATTACATAGGTACCAATAATATTACATAGGTACCAAGAATGAGCCAAGGAGGAGGATATTTGTTTCTTTAGAATGAAGGAATCAAATTTTATTTTATTTTATTTTCCTCACTAAGAGAAGTGGGTTCCTTCCCATCTATATCAATATGCCTCAGATATACTTTCCTTCTATCCATTCCCCCCCAGTTATCTCCAACCACAAGAGAAACAACTGGTTCACTCCCCAGTCGACATGTATATAGAAGTGTAAATATTCCTTCCATTGTAATCTTTCGTTGAGTGAGAATATTAACATTAGAAGTCACACCTAGAATACCCATCAGAAATTGTAGTTTTCTAAAATATAAGATTTGTAGTTTTAGGAGTAGCAAATGGATGAGAAACTTAGTCAAGATATCAACATAAAATTTCCACAAAACATACTCCAACAAGTAAGGCTTTCATAATCTTAGATCATTGGTCTTTAGAAATTCAGTGAAAAGATGGAAGACTGGAGGAGAAAGGTGAAATACATGAACCAAGTTACATTAGGAACTTTGGCAAACATACAATGGAATTCTTACTAACAAGGATCCTCCTAGTCAACAAGAAGATGTTCTTTGACAATACCTGCATCAACAAATTTACAGTAAATCAGTCATTGCATTCATGAACACAAGTACTAAAGATATATCATTTCTCAGTAGGTAACATCAAACAAAGAAAATAATATAACATGCAACAGTAGAAAAAGGAGTTGATCTTCAATTATCCAGGAGTCTTAAATCTGTACATACATAGCATGGAAAACTTTACAGTCTGAAAGAAAAATGATAGAGCTTCCCCTAAAACTATTCCAACATTCTTTTGGGAGTCATATCACCCATTAAATAGAAAATTACATCAAGAATCCCTCTATGTCTCGTTACCTAACTCTAGCATAGGATTATGTGCCTTGGAGAGATGTGGAAAATTACAATAGACAAACAAATAGAAAATTAACAAACTGCTAGATTCCAAGAAGTTGTTGGTGATGATAAATGCAACTACAACCAGCTCATGTTTAGATATCTACTAGAGTTGGATGTCAGGTACAAGTGTCCCTTGATGTCTAACTACTTCCTAGGGATCCTTTCAAACCTCTTTTGATAGCTGACAGTTGAAATCTCTCCCATAAATTCGATTTATAAGACTATTAGAGTTCACAATGCATCTATAGGATTCACTGCAAACTTTCCTGTAGGTGATGTTTTCGACTTTTCTCCAAAATGACAAACTAGATCGGGCTTATTTTTGGTTTACAATTCAATGAAATTATGATTATTCTCCAAATTTTTTTTAGCAAAACCCAGTTCGTATTTTAAAATATATGATGAAAATTCAAGTTTGCAGTGTACTAATTTGTTGCAAACTGTTTCAATTTCAGCAGGTTCCTAGCACCACTACAATATTCACTGCGAACTTTCCTGTACATGACAATTTTCTTTCTACTCATAGCTTGAAAAGATCTCTTCTTCCTATACACACTTTTAACCTATCTATGTAGGGGCAATGATCTCTTCACCATCTATTTTTCCTTTGCAATGAATTCTTCACACATATCTATGTTTTCCTTCAGTTTAATTCTAGCTTGTAGATTTTTCTTTTTCAATTTTTTATTTTCAGCCTTTGTCTCTTTTATTTTCTTTCTGAGCCCTTTAAAAGTGGGTTTGATTTCTTTAGAAGGAGACTTTAGTTCAATAATTTCTACAGGATCTTTAAGATATTTTGATTTGTTTGTTTGCTGAGATGGTGCTTCAGATGCATCTTCTTCCATGTAAAGTCAAATAAGAGTAAAACCTCTCTGATAACTGCTACCAACGAATTGTGTGATGAAATCTTGTAGAATCAGGTTTTCTTGCTAATGGTTGAAAGTAATATGCAAGTTATCCTTTGACTAGAAAACATGTATCATGGGTCTACATAAAGGTTTGAAGGATAAGAATGTGAAATATAACCAATAAAAGAGGATTTCACAACACCAATTGTATAAACCGTTTTGTAGTGCTAATGGTTCACAACACTAACTAGTTAACAACAATATACAATGGTTACAAGAAATAAATATAAGATTTCATTTGGATGATGAGAACATGTAACAAAAGAATGTATGAAGGATTTAAAACTGAGAGGGTATAAACTAATTAATGAAAACCTATAGTTTGCAACAAGTAGAAAACTTGCAACAACTAGGGCTTGATGATAATATTTTTTCAGGCAATGGAATTTGAATCATTAATCAAAGTACTTGGTATATAAATCTCACTCCTTGTTGCAGAAAACCAAACCAACAGTCCTTTAATATTTTAATACACCATCAACCGCTATAAGAGAGTTCACAGTGCCAAGAGTCTGCAGGGACAAGCAGTTTGCAACACACTTACAGTTCGCAACGAATTGAACTAGTCTACAACACACCCTTTGCAAAAGGAAATGAAATTAAAAATGATAAATCCTTCTTTTGAATCCGACCCTTTGAAGATGATTGATGAGGAGATGGTGCTTGAATATTGTACATCCTATGTGTTAACAAATACCCCCTTACTTAGGGCAGGAGAAACCATTCTGCCATATTTCAACACGAGATAAGACATTAATAACCTTCCAACACTCTTAAAAAAAAATATCAAAAGTGAAACCAATAGTTAGAAGATAAAATAAAACTAACTAAAAGGAAAACAAAACCAATAAAAACTCAAAGATTCATTCTAACTAAAACCAAGAGAAAAATGCAAAACAAAATCAAGGGAACTATGATACAAAACAACCCACACTAAGAGGTCAAGGAAAGAACTCTTTTAGGGACTGGATATTAATGGGGAGAGAATCAAGCTCACCCCTAAGATTATGCAATCGGTATGTTCCTACCCCACTATTCTCAACAACTTGGAAAGGACCAAGCCATATATTTTGGAATTTAGAGTGCTTCCCCTTTGGCTCATTAAATTTGTCCCATTTCAAAACTAGGTCTTCTACCTCAAAGTTTTTGTCTCCTTTTTTGTGCTTGTCAAACCACCTTTTGACAAATTGTTGGCGAGCTGCAAATTTTTTACTAGTCCTTTCCCTTTCTTCCATGATCATCAAAGGTGTGTCTATTCTTTACTGCATGCTTGAGAGTGGTTGGCCCCTTGAGGCTTGAGAAAGTTGTAGAGATGGGAGATATAAATTATTTTTAAGGATAACTTCCTGTCCATAGACCAGGAAATAAGGAGAATTACCTAAGGATTCTTTAGGATTTACCCTATAAACCAACAAATAATTATGCCAATTCCTATGATTTTCAACTACAGTATTTTTAACAATTCTTACTATATTTTTATTGGTTGTCTCTACAACACCATTTCCTTGCAGGTAATAGTTACCAGAGTGTATTAATATGATCCCTTTATCCATAGTAAATTCATTCAAAAGAGTAGAAGAAAAGTAGGCAACGTTATTAAAAACATGAACAAAAGGTACCCCAAACCTTGTTATTATGTGTTGTTCTAATAGCCGTATCACTACTTTCTCATTAATATGGGTAAGGGGAATGGATTCTGAACATATTGTGAAATAATTGGTTGCAACAAATATGTATTTTTTTTTGTTTGGACGACTTTGAGTTTATCTCTCCTATGAAATCTAATCCCCATTGTTCAAAAGGTCTAGAAATGGTTACTAGATGCAATGAAATGGATTCCTTCTTCTCTTTTCCAACACTCAGTTGGAAAATTTTTCATTTTCTTATGTGTGTGTGTGTGCGTACTTAAACAAAATTGGCCAATAGTATCATTCCCTCAATATTTTATGGGAAATAGTTTCCCTACAAAGTTTCCACCTATTGGGCCATTATGGATCTCTCTCAATACCTTTTTTGCATCATCCTTTTCAAGGCAACCTCAGTAATACCCTGTCATAATTCATACAAAACTACACAAAGTTAATAAGGTGGTACTAGGAAGATTTTGATCTAATGGTTCTTCTCTCCTTGGGCTTGAAATTTTTCAGGACATGTGCCATGATGAAAGAAATATGATAAATCTTCGTACCAAGAGTCTTTCCCTAGTAGGACGTACAATACCTCACTACACCATAAATAAAGTTCATTTTCCTAGCCCAAATTTTTTGATCCTACTGGGTCTTGGGATTCTATGAACAATTTACACAAGCCTTTCCCCCCAACTATATTTGTTGTCTTGATGTCCAGATCAAATTCTTTGATAACAACCATCCAATTCCCTCTCCTTTCTCCCATTTCCTATTGTGTAAATAGTGACCTCACTGCAGGATTAGGTGCTATGACTTTCGTATGATTCTTTAGGATATAGGGTATAAAATGTTTTACTACCTTGTAGACAACATATGCTTTTTTTTCAATAGCTAAGTACTTAAGATCGCCCCACTTCAAGTTGGTACTCATGAATGATATATGGGCCTCATTTTTTTCATTATCCTTTTGAGTCAGAACCATAGGTAAAGACTGGTAAGAGGCAAAGGTATAAAGAAATAAATATCCACTGAAATCAAGGATGCACAATACAGGAGCTTGGGAGATAGTGGCCTTGATCTTGTCAAAGGATTCATTTTATTCTTTGTTCCATTTAAACTATGCATCCTTACAAATCATTTTTTTCAATGGCTTAATCGTTTCTACAAAGTCGAGAGTAAATTTCATCGATAAGTTAATCTTCCCGAAAAAAGATTGCATAACCTTTTTGTTATGAGGAGTTGATAGTTGTGAAATTTCTTTGACTCTCTCTAGGTCAATGTTTATTCCATATTTATAAATAATGTGACCTAGTATTTTTCCCTCATCTACACCAAAAATGGTCTTATTTGGGTTGAAAGATATTCCATACTTCCTAGATCTTTCAAAAATATGAGTTAGATGGGAAATGTGATATGACCTATTCTTGGAATAGACTATGACATCATCTAGGTAGACCACTACACATTTGTTTATCACTCCTCTAAATGCTACATCCATATCCCTTTGGAAATTATCCCTTGCATTTATCAACCCGAATGGCATGCGTTTGTAGGCGAATGTTCCCCATTTATTCCAGAAAGTTGTCTTCAATCTATCTTCTTTCGAAACTAAAACTTGGTTGTATCCTGAAAACCCATCCGGGAGTGAGAACATCTCAGATCCAAATATGGTTTTCATAAGTTTTTCCATGGGGGGTATGGGGTAATTTTATTTTTTCGAGGCCCTATTCAAATTTATGAAACAAACACATAAACAAATTTATCCTGACTTATTTTTCTACCCATGCAAAATGTCTCACATGAAATATAATTTTATCATTCAACAACCTTTTAAGCTCCTTTTGCATCAAAGGCTCGAGAGATGGATGAAATTTTCTTAACTTTTTTTGAAATGGTTTAACCTCTGGTCTGAGCAGAATGGTATGTTGGATGATTCTAGTGTTGTACATTTTCAAGTCTTGGTAGGTCCACACAAAAACATCCTGTTCTTCCTTAAAAAAATTCAAGTAAGACTTCTTCTCCTCGGGAGATGGGGATTTTCTGAGGTCGATATTATTAGGATTATCAACAATTCCTAAATTTATGGTCACTTCGTAGGTGGGACATGAACAACCAATTTTGACATTTTTGGTTTTTTTAAATCTTTCTCGTAGATCGAAGAGGTTTTCAAGATTGACTACTCCCCTTGGAATTGTATGGAGCTTAGGATGGGTAATGTTGTTTTCCTTACCTACATTATGTTCCCCTCCTTCTTGTTCAACAAATTTTTTTTCTGAAATACTTCATCATCAATATCCAAGTCCTTGAAATTTTATTCATTAGTTAGGAAGGATATAATTTTCTCATCCCCTTCAAATACCCTCGATTTGGTAATGTTATCTGGGATGAATGGTTTGTAAAATAAATCTATAGAAAACCTAGAAGCCTCATAATCTTCGACGGGAACTAGCCTCGAGGCCGATGTAGCCATAGAATCAACAAGTACGTTCTTAGATCAAGGGATAGCGGTGATGTTGAATGCTTGAAAGTTATCTATCAATCTTTGTACTTCTTGTTGGTTGTTTCTTAGGTGAGGTGAATTGCAATGTATGGTGTTCTTTACCTGCCTCACAATGATTTCAAAATATTTGAAGACAACTAATTCCATAATATTCAATTCAATGGACTTCTTGAGTCCTTGGACCAAAGCCTTGTATTCAACAATGATTTTGTGCATTCAAACTCCAATCTACATGATAAGAAACTACATTTACCTACTGGATCAATGAATATGCATCTTGAACAAAATCCTTCCTGAGATTCAGATCCGTCAAAGAACATAGTCCAAATCTCAAAGATGAATTTAAGGACTTTCTTGTTAGGGTCTATGATTGGGGATTCAATTTTGTTTTCTAAGATATGAAATTGGAATCCCTGGTAAGACTTGTTGAATTCTTCAATTATTTCTGAGTCTTCTTGCAACAATAGCTCTGATTTCTCTAAGAACAACACTTCATATATGGAAGGCGAGAAGTTCCTGAAATTTGAGTCACAAGAATAGTTTCCTAATACAAGAAATAATGTGTAAGAGGGTTCATTTGGGGCTTCTAGATAAGTGAAAATATGTTTGAGATACTTTTCCCTATCAATTCTGATCATGTCAGAATGCCCTTTCAATGGTAGACATAAGTGGGACCAGTCGGTGTTGAAGTAACTGTGTAATTTTTTCGACTAGTCTTGAATTAACAACATTCCATAAGATTATGGAATATCTATGACAATAATGTCAATGACTTGGTTAAACTTTGGGTTAGAGGCAATGCAGATCATAACATCCTTTATTTCACAGATTAATTTGACTTTAGTTCTATCTAACTATATATTGTGTGTATCACTTTTGGTAGGGGTTTCATTTAGATTTTTTCAGACAGAATAGGGCATGACATTTGAAGATGCATCGGAATTGACCAAACAATTGTGGAAATTTCTGTTAAAAAATTCAAACTTTAATAAAAAAGGAGGGATAGATAGCCTAGATTTCTTTTCAATGGACGTTAAATTTATATTTGACTTTTTGGTTTCTCTAGAGGTAATTTTTCCATTGTTTGGATTGGGGTTTACATGTTTATCTCCTTCTTTTAATGCTTGCAATAAAAGGTCCCTTTGCTGGGGAATTCTACACAAATCCATGACATAAATATTTTCCTTCATCTTTTTCAAATCCTCTACCAAATTATATTCTATCTTTGATACTTCCTTGATTGGAAATTTAGAGGTAAAAATAAATAAAAGGAGTCAGCTTGGTCAGGGAGGTGGTGTTCTCGGGTTTCTTTGGATCTTGGGCTATAATTGGATGATTTTGCATAAAGGGACCCTTATTCCTTGTTTGGACTAATAATATCTCATTAGGAGGTTCTTCCTCTTTGGTGGGATCATCAAAAGGTGGCATGTGATTGATATCCCACAAAAACATAATTGTTTGTTCATGCGGATCACTAACCTCATTTTCTGTAGTGTTTGATGCTTGGTCACCAAGTTTCTCGGTCAAGGAACAACCATCCAAGAAGAATTTTTCATTAAATTCACGGCATTCACTCAGTGGGGGAAATCCTTTTCTAAATGGTGTTCTTGGTGATAAGTGCAAAATCAGTCAGAGGCCACTTTTCCTAAGTTAATATTCAAGTTGGCTGGGGGAGGTTCTATGGCCTTGTGAGGTGATGGTTTCCTGAAGAAGGGATTGTAATCCCTCTGATTAGAAGTTCCTTCACCTACATTCCTTTTCTTGTCTACAATTTTGTTGGACAAATTATTTACCATCCTTTGTAGGATTTCCATATCAACATTATATTTTTCAGGGTTTTGTTCAGGTTGTTTACCCAGTGGTCTGGTTAATAAGAGCCCTCTTCTAGGTTGTTGTTGAGTTTATTTCTTTGCCAGAGATAGTTGAATCACTTCACATCCTTTCATTTGGAACTCAATGATTTTGGCCTCTTCAAAATTATCATCTAAGGTAGGTTTAGTAGCTCTTTTGATGAACATAGAGATGGAGGATGGCAATGCACTTGTATATACCTTGATCTGCAGTTCTTGAGTAGGTGTGGATTCTGGTTGAAATTTATTAAGGATTATTGTAAACCTATGATTAAAATTTTTCACTTTTTCCTTGGGGCCCGTGGTGGAAACAAAGAGTTTTTCCATCAAGGATCCTATGGTTGTTTCTTCAACAAATTTGTCTTGGAAATTCTTCTGAAATTTTGTCAATCTAGTTATCAAACTAACTGGAAGGTTAAAATACTAGGTTGAGGATGAGTTCTCAAAAGTGTATGGGAAAATTTTGCACACCACATCTTCGTACTGTACATTCATCAACCTTATTTCCAATATGAATTTCTTGATGTGGTGTTCAGGAAATCCAAAGGTTTCAAGGTAAAATTTGAGAAGAAGCTTCTTTGGATGCCTATGCAAGTTATGCAATTGTCCTGTTATAGCCAAGATGTCCCTGGCCAACCAAGGTTGGTTGTTTCCAGGTTGGTTTTCACCCTTTGGGATGTTTTCATTTTTATCTCCCATGATGTTTGCGTCATCATCCAAGGCCTCCAAATTGGATCCCTCTTCTTTAGAATCAAAATTGTCTGGTTCAGACTGGGTACTTGTTGGTGGAGTGACAATAAGCATTTTAGGAATTAGACTGAGAGGTTGTTCAATTTCTATCAGGGAAAAATATACTAGGTCCTCAACTGTGTGAATGAAGGTGTGGTATGGAATATCTACAACTAGTCTCATAGTTCTCTTTCTATGAGGTAGACACATAGCTAATGGTATTGTTCCAATCTTCCGAGCATAAGCCCTGGTAATTCTTCTTAACACATGAACCTCTTTGTGAGGGATTGTGTAAGGTATTTATAGATGAAGGTAAATATCTTCCTTAGTGTGAGGCAAGTTACTGGCAGTGGGAGTACCATATTTGTGAGGGATTCCTTGAAAAATACTAGCCATGCATATGGTCTATTTTGAATCTATAGTTTGTTTGTAATATATCTCTTATGGTAGCAAAAATAGACTAACCATGCATTTGTCATGCCCTGCTTCTAGTGCCAATTCTGCTAAGGGGGATGAATTTCCTTTAACTCAACAATAGGATTCACACCCAAATATGAGGTCCAATTGGACTCTTCTTCATTTGAGGTAGTGTGATTCTCTAGATTTATAATTTGGCCAGTTTTCGACGGGATTTAAGATGTTATCGATTTAATTCTTGTGGATTATTCTATTTTCTAGGGAAGTTTTTTTGAGGCATATTTTAGAATAATAGGGTACACATAAATGGTTTAAAAAAACAATTCCATAAACCAATGAACTAATGAAAAAAGGATAACAAAACTCCTTTCAGAGATAACTTTTCAAGGTATCAATATAACAAATAACCAATTGACTGCTATATATCTAGATTCACCAGAAACAATTCCTAGAATCATATATACAACAATAACTATACATGCATACAAATATTGTAGTCAAAATCTATCACCGATACAAAAATAATTCTATATTCAAATATCATGAGCACTATGCCAAACTAACATTAACATGTATATTAAACAGAAGGTAAGAATTGTAAAATAACATTATCACAAGATACATTGATTAATGAAAATCTTACTAGACATAGATACACAATGATCCAAAGCAAAACAATCCACAATGCAACATAGATCTCTAGTTGGATTTGAAACTCACTCCAAGCTCCAACAAAGCTTCAATATTAATTGTAGAAATAGTTCCACAATAAAAACACAACAAAATTTTCTAAATTCCAAAAGGTCCTTTCTACCAATATGATTCCATTATTTATACAAAACTAAACTAAAGAAAATTGCCACATATATGGCCCAAAATAGATAATCATGAGTTTGAGTCATGTCGAATCGGTAAATTTGGGGGTATTCGGACATGAATGCTCCTCTACGTAGTCATACCACTCTCTAAAGAGTCAAGTATAACTCTCAACGAATGGGAACTGGTGTTATTCCATTGACATGCTCTTCTCATGCTTTCTATTCAACAATCGACTGGTGTGTTTCTTCATTTTCTCCATCAATTTCTCTATCCTATCTATGAATTTGACTTGGTTGACCATGTACTTCTGCACACTCCCCTTATCCATTGATTCTATCAGTTGGATTTGTCCTTTGCACTCATTGGTCGATTGCTTAAACTCAATCGCTACCTCATCAATTGGTCGAAATTCGACGGGGGTGACGAAAGTAGGAAATTGGAGCTCTACCATTGATTGGTTTATCTTACCCCATATCCGATTACAATGGTCCCACTCTTCATCTACTCTGTCCACAGTTTCATCAATAGTTTTGTCCCAATTCTTAGCAGTGATGTGTATTTGGGCCATCCGCTCTTCTAATAGCAACTCTATATGATGATCCTATGATCTCTTTTCCCTCTAGATATCTCGAATAAACTCTACCTTTTCTAGGGTATAAAATCCCTTTTTGTCCCATCTGTGTATGTCCTTATGAGTGAGCATGAACAACATAGTCTCCTCTTGTAGTGATATTGCTTGCATTACCAAATCCTCATGTACCTTGATGCATCTTCCATGTATCTCAAACATGTCTTCCTTAAAGTTCACTTCTCCCTCGACCTCTTGATGGTACTGTACCTGGTGCTTTAGGGAATCTATATCAATTCTTTCCAACTCTAACTCCCTCTCTTCTATCACTTCCTTGTCATAAGAAGCATGGGATATGGCCAAACCTGCTGAGTACAGTTGGATTTCTTTGGCCTTCTTGGTATCTATGATAACCTCTTCAATGGTACTTACCAGGCCACTATATAATGTGACCTTTATTTTCTTATGATTTATCTTCACTATATATTTCTTCTTCTTATCATAGGAAAAGATCTCTAATTCGACCACCTCATCCACTGGTTGGGGAATATATGAATCAACCTAGGAAAATTTGTTTCTTAGAATCCTTAGAGTGTAGAAGTGCTCTGATATCGGGTCCTGGGTAATTTCCTTGGTTGGTGATTCCTCCACAATCTTCTTCACTGTCTGACTGGATTTTTTGTCAGTCACAACACCCCCCTTGGGACTTTTCCTGAACTTTCTTCTCAGCCTCTCCCCCCAAAAACGATGATTCACTTGGAAAACTCTCGTTAATATTATTGGTTTCCCCTTCATTTCTAATTAATTGCTCGAAGCTGATGTTAGTATCTTGTTTTCTCCTTTCACCATGATTTGTGTCTTTCTCTTCTTCATCATTTCCACCATCCTGGCCACTATACATTTCTCCATTTGTAACTCCACCATTATTTTTATTTTTCAATTATTTTCCATCATTTCCTTCTGTATAATCCATTTTACCTCCACATGATGACATCTCTTGATATTTTCCACCAAATGAATCCTTGTCTGAATCATCACTGCGTGATGAAATGTCACTGTTACCTTGATTAGGGGGGGGTCATTCCCTTTTGGGGAAAAGTCATATTTATTTTCACCTTCTTTCTCCTTTACTTTTGTCTCTTTCTCTTTTGGTGATTTTGCATGGCTTTTCTCTGTTTCAGTATTTTCATTTATTATTGGGACATCAAAGTCTTCCCCTCTATATTCCTTCCATGTTAAGTAAATGATTTCACCCGAAATTTTCTCAGTAACCGACATTACTTGTCCCTCACCCTTCTTCTTTTATGCTTCTGCTATCTCTCTTTGCAACCGATCTAATTCTTCCTCTTTATGTCATTTCCCCGCCTCATCTTGGATTTTCCTCAACTCATCGTCCCAACTCTATTCTTTCTTTTTCTTCTCCTCCACTTCCTAGTGTCGAGCCTATTCCTCCTTATTTATTTTTCTTTTATCAATAAACCGTCGTTCTCTTTGATGATTATCAACTTTCTTCCTTCTTTCAGTGAGTATTTCTTGATCTACTTCTTCTTATTTCTTTTCTTCCTGAATCCTCCTCTCTTAGACTTGATCTTTTTGGAGCTTCTCTTTCTCTTCCAATATGGAATTCTTTTATTTTTTAGTCACAGAACCTCCATCTCCTCCCATATTTTATACACCAAGTTCTATACTAGAGTATTCCCCAACCTTCATTATATTTATCTATTCTTCCATGGGAAAAGAGGAAAAAATGGTTGTTCCAGGGTTGGCCCTTCCCTTCTGCAGTTCTTTCCAGTCTTGGGAATCTTCAATGAAAAAATTATCTTCCCATTTCTCATGGAAATATTTCCAAGTAAGAGCCCCCTGTATTTCATTTTTTGGTACCAATCCATTGGGGTCATGCTTTCTATACCTAACTATCATACATATATATTCCAAGTGTATATTATCTTCCTTCTTTTCATGCTTAGTGTATTTCACTACATAATTCCTTATCTGGAAATTGTAGGGAATGAACAATCTCTTCTTCTCCTTTACAAGAGTAGCATTGAAACCATGTATGACCATATGATATCATATTTCTCCAACCACCAATATATCCTACACATACATAGGTAGCATATGTTGTGCGCTCATGGCTCCATAGATTCTTAAGCATGTATACCTTTCTTCAAAATTCTAGTTTCCTATACAAGATAGAATATTCTTAAGTTTCTTTGTTAACCTAGGGAACTCATGCCGAAATATAAGGAAGTATATCCTAGGAATGAGAAAGTCACAAATTTGGGAATATTTTTTTTTATATTTTTTTCCGCACAACATATTAAAGTATACATGGACCGGTGGTTCGAAGGTTTTCCAGTTTAACGATAGTCCATGGAACGCGTTCTGTGCATACAATACATACAAAATAAAATAAACCATATGAAATTCAGGAAGAATACTTGGTTTTTGAGATTACACTTGAATGCTATTTAGACTGAGTTTGTTGGACATAACCCTTCCCCAATTAAACTTCTTTCCCCACATAACTACATGATATGCCAAGGGTAACCATGCTTCACAGAATTGGGAGAAGTCCCTTCTCCCATATAAACTGCATAACATGATAATCACATACATGTAGGGCTCCCTCAAATTTGAGATGGCGTACCTTCTACTAGATCTCTTAGAAAAATTGTTGCCTTCTTTCCACTAGCTACTCAATATATTGTTGGTATCATATTGTTCATAGAAATCGATTACAAAATCTTTGGTGAGAGATTCGTATGGGTATGGAAACTTGTAATGATAATCCATATATTGCGAAATGAATGAACCTATGAAATCCCCTTTATCATTGACAATATTGCACTCTTGGTCCTCGGTGTGATTAATAACCCACTCCATCAACTCTATGCAAGGTAAGATAGGCATTTTGGCAGCAATTGAATGAAGCATCAATCTCTTAATTGCGGGAAAAACCACATCATGCACCCCTCGGAGTTGAAGATCACTATGTGGAGTGGATCTATATAATCCCCTTTGTCTAATTTCTAGAAAAAATCATTCTAGAAATGGATTTGTACCTGGTTAGAAGTCCCTCTCATTGGATAGGTCTTGATGTCGTGGTACATAGGTACAATTTTCAAAATATTTTGTAGAGGTAGAACGATCAACGATTTGGTACCTTTTTGGGCCCAAGATCCTTCTACAATTCAGGAACAACACTTAAACCTTCTCCAGGGCTATTGGATCGATTTATTGACTTCTTTGGTGTCCTCTACATAGGCAGTTTCCTTGGAGGCATCATGCCTTCATTTAGACTAGTGATAATCAATAATCAAAATAGTGGAAAAATTAAAAGCACCATAAAATATGATACATCATACCTTATTTAGTAACATCATGTTTTGGTGTAGTGGTGCTTAGCTTACTAAGCTTATTGAAATATTTTTATTGTCATGTTAAATCCTTTCTACCAGAGAAAGAAGATACTATTCTCAACTCGTTAGGCACAAACATACACTTAGACAAGGACAATATAAACAAATCGAATAATGGGAAAATCTGGAAGAAAATGTGAGTTTAATACCCAAAATATGAAAGTAATGAGGCTATTTATATTAATTAATGGCATTAAATGTGGGGCAGTTCCTTCACTTGCCTTCAATGGATAAGCTACGCGCTAAAGTGACTATCGTTTGTTGCATGATGATACTTAGTCCGACACATAGTGATTTGATCGGGTTTGAAGGATATTCAGTTTTAATACTTAACCAATCACAATGTTGTTTCCACTATAGGTGATGTCAATTATGTACGTGAAGAATGACGTGGCATGACATCATGGAATTAAGGACAAACATGTTGGTTTCTGGTTTGGAGATGATTTGACTAATGCATTGAGGGTCCCACTCTGACTACCGAGATGCCAGAGTATGAGATTTAAAATCGATGCCTGAGATTGTAGGACTCATGTTGATCAAATGGTTGGGATCATTTTCGTAAGGAGTCCGTTGGGTGCTAGGTGAAAACAGTGGTGACACGATGATCCAACTTGGAAAAATATGTCTCATGGCACTCTCTCATTTGCTCGGTGAATGGTCTTCATGTGTTAATGGCTTCAATTGTCCATGAAACAAAATCATGAAATCGACAGCTACAAGCTGTCAGGCCCCCAGGATTAAACACTCCATAATGCTCATGATGTGTAGTGCATCGGGTGTCAGGAAAAAGGGAATTTTGTACTATTCAACCAATGTTTCCAACCAACTAATGGTCGATGGGATCATTTGCGTCAGATGAATTATGGAATTTATTAACAAGACAACATAAAAATGGAAAATACCCTCCGACGACCGATGGGGCTGAAATTGAGGTGTGATGTGGAAGACCAGTTTTACAGTACGTGAGATGACGTAGTGGTGCCAATTGGATGATGAAATGGCAATAAAGACTTCCATTTTTTTAGTGTGGGATGTACATATAGTGACACGAAAATCGTACAATTCCCATGTGGCATGTAACGATTTATCCTGAGACTTGTGGATGGTTTTCTATCTCGTGTCGATGAACAATCAGGATCTAACACATTTGTAATCATATGGTGGGTGTTAAAATACCTCAAATAATTGTACTTTTGTGTGATTGGCGGGTTCTCCAAGGCTCCAAACCTCACCAACAATCGCATCGGGTGATGCTGGGAAGGTTTGTTAGTGTTTCGATTGTTGTGAGAAAGGCTCGACACTCGATGGACTCATCGATTGTCGGTAAAAGAAAATACCCTTCAAAACTTAACAAAACCTCTCTCTACTACATATGGGGTCAAAATTCGACAAAACATTATGATGCTAAGGATAAATTCAATCATATCGTCACAAATTACAACACAATTTAATTATATATATATATATATATATATATATTTTTGGGCACCCCGATAAACGTCGGTCTTCCAACACACTTCTATATCCGTCAATATTTTGATGATATTTTGTCGATCTATCGACGAAAGTAGAGGATTCCAACTACTCATTTGAAAATAGTTTAACGGTCATTGACATGGTCAAATTTGACATAGTCAACGTTCATCAGAAAATTGACGGAGGTGATTGTTTTCGATTTTTTTTTGTAGGTGTGACTGTTATAAAATATTTTTATGCTCATTGTTCATTGCATGATTTATTAGTCATTTTGTTGTGTGATACTCCATCAAATCCAATTCCTGATCTGCATAGCTCGGATTTTGTACTTTGAAGGTTACACATTTTTAATATTACTTTATCTCTTTTTTAAATACCCAGATTGGATCCATAACCCTTAGACCATCTTTCATTTTGTGACACAAATTGTTCCCTATGAAATAGGTATGAATATGTCTACTCAATTCCATCTAATTATGATACAATTTGTCTCGGTCTAGTTTTGTTTTATTGTTTGATTTTATTACTTGCTTATAGTCAAGCTTTGGAACTTATGTGGTAAAAATGTATGGTTTTGATTTATTGATTAATTGTTGACCACTGTTATAAACCTTTAATAAATCTATGATGAAATTGGATTAATTCTCTAGTACATATGGGGTCAACATAATTTGATGAAATCTGTAGCGTAATAATATATTCATATATTAATGTACTTATATTGCTTCAGTGAATTTTTTTGTAAATATAGGAAATCCCAATGCCAACATATGAAGAGAGTGAAAGGGCAATTTCCAGTTTAAGGATGCATTGGAGGCACATGTCAGTACTAATAGGAAATGTTATTTCCCTTTCAATCAATGCAGGGGATTGAAAAGAAGAAGACTTGTAAGGAAAAAAATTGAAAGACATTGTTGGACGTATGGGAATTCTGAAAGGGGGCATACATATCATCCCATGGTAAGTTAGTCATTATATATGTCTTTATATTGATTACATTTATAAAATTTTCTTTTGTTTTAATATTTGTTATATACACTAATGTTATTTATTTTTTGTAATTGTAAAGATAAATCCTCCTAGGTGTCTATCGTCAGATAAATATCTACCAAGTAGTAGTAGAGATACTATTGTACATGCCGTGAAAGATGATATGGATATTGAATATCAAATCAATCCTATGGAAGAAGATGATACCAATAATATTGTTGAACTAGATGATGGGACAAATAGATTGATCTAGGACATCTTTTCTCCTATCGATGAGGAAAACTATGGTGATATTTATGATGTACCTCTGCTTGAGAAGGAAGAACAACCCCTTTATGAAGACTCAAGAAAAAATGTTCTCTTTGCTATAATGTTGTTGGTTAACTTGAAGGTATTGAATGGTTTTTCAAACACTTGTTTCACACAGATCTTAAGGTACATAATATAATTCGTCACATATTATACGTAAAGGTCAACTTTATTTTTCTCTATTTTTAGTGTCAATTAATGTGTAAATTAAGGATACAATAATTTTTATTACTATTATTTACATTAGCTAGTTATTTTTTATGTTGTAGATTGTTAGGTGAATTTTTCTTACCACCATCAAATAATTTACCTCACACATATCGAGAGATATGTTCCATTATGAAAGATATTGGAATGGAGTAAATATACATTGGAAACGACATTCCCACACTATCAAATCAGTAGATATCAAACTGATCAAGTAAAAAAATAGGTGCCTCACAAGGTTCTTCATCATATTTCAATAATTCCACATTTGCAACGATTTTTTAGGTGCCAAAGCGTTGCACAGTTTATGGATTACCATGCATGACACAAAAGTGAATTCGTTGTTCTTCGAATGCCTGTAGATGGTTCTGCATTTAGGAACATTGAAGAAAGATGGCCAATTTTTAAAGAAGAACCTCATAATGTTAGGATTTCATTGGCAGCTGACGGTGTCAATCCATTTGGTGAGATCAAGTCTATTTACTCATTGTGGCCTATTTTTGTTATAAACAACAAACTTCCTCCTTGGATTTCAATAAAAAGGAGCACACAATGTTGACAATGATTGTTCTAGGTATTCGTTTACAAAATTGGTTTGAACGTTGTATTTCATTTTTCTTATTTGTTGCATAATTACTTATATATATACAAGGTAGTAATTATGTGTACTTTCACCCAATTAAGTAAGTACCTATATGAATGTATATGTTGAGCCTCTTTTCGATGAGCTACTAAAGTTATGTGTTGGCATCATTATGTACGACATCTTTAGACCAATTGGGAAAAATAAATTTCAATTCCATGGAATACTTACATGGACAATTCATGATTCCCTAGGGCTAACACATTTTTTTGGTATGTAACATATTGTTGCACTTTAATAGTATAAAATTTTATGAAAATATGATGCATGATTCTTAAATAGCAATTCCTTGTTATATAAATAATACTTACATTAATCCATATCTTTCAGGTCTTCAAACAAAGGGTAAATTTTCATGTCTAGTTTTTGGTTCTAGGATGGAATTGCATCATTCAAGAAGTCTAGGAAAGGATGTATTTGATGAGTATAGGAACTTCCTCCCTAAGAACCATAGGTATCGAACTACAAAGAAACGTCTTTTCAATTTGAAAGAAGAGACTGGAATAAAACCACGAAGAATGAAACCTCACCTATGTAAGTTGGAATATAATAGAAACCATCAAGGTAAGCATTTAGTCTATGTGTCATATATATTAAAGTTAAAGTTACCCTGCACAATTCAATAGGTTTCCCTACTATGAGCACCTACAAATAGCTCATTTGTTTGATACAATGCATATCGAGAAGAATGTAACATAAACATTGTGGAGAATCGTAGATGAAGGGAGTGACAAAGAAAAAAAGTCAAAATTTGTACTGACATTCGGGAAGCCAATCATGCACTGTAAAATGTTATTTATTCAAATAGCAATGGACACCAAAATAGTATTTCCTGGTTATTTACAGAGTAGAAAACCAATTTTGTAAAAGAGGTCATTCAGAACATTAAAATTCCCATGGGATTTGCTTCAAACATAAATAATATCTTAATGAAGAAAGGTGAATTTGGTGGGGTGAAAAATGACTGGCATACCTATTTCTATATTAGTAAATATACGACCTTTTAGTATTATAATATGGTTTTATTTTCCTAAAAATTAATGATCCCTTTGTTGTTACAGTGTGTTCTACCTTTATCTCTCCTTGGAATCTTTCACAACAATGCAAAACAAGTTATATATGATCTTGAAAAACACATGAGGTAAATATCAATGATTTATATGCAAAATCATTGTTGCTCAACTTTTCGACATCTGTTTTACTTTCAATGTATATACGTTGTTGTTGAAACGTATGATTTGATTTGTTATATCATGTTTATGTAGTTTTTATCTAAAGAAATCCATAAATAAGATATAAAATATTGAAGGAGATAAATTCCTCGACTAATGTGCGAAATGAAAAAGTATTTACCTTTGGCATTTTTTAATGCACAAGAACACTACCTCATACACCAAGTTCAAGAGATTGAAATGTGTGGAATTGTACACACAAGGTCAATGTGGATGGTGGAGAGGAACTTGAAGTCATTGAAAGCTTTTGTTAGACAAAGAGAACGTCTCGAGGGATCTATGGTGAAGGGATATGTGGTATATCAATATTTGGTGTATATTAGTCAAAATTTTCCTAAATTAGCAGCAAAAAACATGAAGGTGCCTCGGATTTGGGGTGTCAATTCCATTAACAAATTGGAAGGGGAGGTCCTAGTCGAGAAAGGTAGAATGAGAAAAGTGAAAGGTAATTAGATTGTAGAGATATTTAATACTTTGCATTAATATTGATTTATTTATATATTGTACTTATTTTAATGTTATTTAACTTCCATGACCAATTATTAATATTTATTATAATTAGTAATTTTTATTCCTTTTTTCATACAGTTGGTCAAGAGTGGGATGCACTACTGATCCAGATTATTTTGAGAAAGACATGAAGGCAAAAATATAACCGAGATATAACAATGAAATACAAAAAATATAGAAGAGAACACAAAAATACAGTGAAACCCAACTTCTATTACTGAATACGATAGAAAACCGTTATAGAACACAAACTGGAAAAATGGGGTAGCTTATCTCTAAAAGGAAAGAGATGTTGGCTATGCTTCATTCAAAAGAAGATTTACATCACACTCCATTGCATGATTTAAGGGCCTCCTTCACCTCAATTATATATGAGAGAGTGAGAGGAGAACAATTCCCATGATGCATGTGGGATAAATTGGACTAAGTTTATAAAATGCCATAGGCATGTAAAATACTAGGACTTCCCGGGTGGTCACCCATTGTAATATCCCAAGGACGAGCCCTGGTTGTAATTATGAATGTAACATGTTTTGTAGGTTGGTGAGCCAAGTAATTATAAGCTGGTAGGATTATGTTTATTAGGCCGGAGAACCTAGATGTTAAAGGCCAGGAGCCTGTTATGTACATGTAAATATTCATATTATCAATATAACAACATCGTTGTGTGTAGACTGACCACGAAGAAAGATTTATGGGGGACTAAGCTCCAATAGGCTAGGTAAGGGAAGGGGGATGAAAGGCTGGAAAGAGGAACTAACTTAAGAGCTTAAGTCCAATAGAATAATATATTATTATTCTAAATGTTGTGAGTGGGATATGAATATATCCTAAGCTCCTTTGGGGAAAAGTTACGACTTCCAAATGGAGAGGAATGCGCTTCATGAGCGCCATGTGTAAGCTTAGGCACATGCAATATAAGTGGGAATTCTTACTGTCTTGGGGGGGATCTTAGAGATTTTGCAATTTTTTGGCACTAGTGCACCCAACAAGCACACGAGAACCCTGGAACGTCAATGTTGAAATTCCCCAACCACATGAACCTCTGCAACAACCTCGAATTGATACCCTTGCTACACCTGTACCCCGTGGGTTTCCTACATATTGTTTCTTCATCACTGTTCCCACATCCAGTTTCTATTGTAGCCATCACCATGCTCGTGTGTTGAGGAGCAGGAGTGAAGAAGCGGGTTGTCAGGCCCGTGGATAGAACAAGTAGGTTGTTAGGCTTGTGAACAACTCTCTCTAGGTGAGAGAGTGTGGATAGAAGAAGCAGGTTGTCAGGCCCGTGAGCAACTCTTTCCAGGTGAGACAGTGTGATGAGGAAGTGAGTTCTCCTTGAAGGAGTCCAGTGGCAGCTACAAAACTCTGATAATTCCTGATCTGACCTATTGCTGAAGCCCCAGAAAGGGAGGTGAAGTAACCGATGGCCTGTGGGACAGTGAAGGTGTATACTACTAGGGTGGGACATGCATGTGGGGAATGAGAGTCTATGAGTTGTGGGAATAAGTGGTTCCTTGGAGGAAATCCTTCCTGCTGTACTGTGCAACTTCCTATTGTCCCTGCCTAGCCTAGGAATCCCTTGCCCGATGGAGTTTAGTCCCATATTGGGGGTGACCCACTACTGAGATTGATGAGTAGCATGGTCTAAGGCTGGGTGGTTTGTGGAAGGTCTGCATGCAGTTGGTGTACTTCAATTAAGAGATAAGTTTCTTTTCTTTCTTAATGGTTAAATGATGTATTTAAGTGCATGCCTGTGAATCTTGTAATAATATCATGTGTTTCCCTGCATGAATGTTTCCATATTATATCTTTCATGTCCTGTTAAGTTTATATGTGAATATTTCCGCAAAAGAGCTCTGTCTGAGGTAGCATGCCCCGACCTGCTGATGGTTTGGCAGGGGACGTTAAAAATTGGTATCAGAGAAAAAATATGTTTACTCGGTGACGATGCCTGACCAATTGGTGGATGGGGATGTTACAAATTGGTATCAGAGCCATGGTTTCAACACTGATCTTGGATGGGTCATGTTAGTGGTTAATGAAACAAAGGTTTCAGAGTGAATTGTTTTCAAAATGAACAAAATATGAGTTAAGAGCGTCCCTGGGTGCCAAGAGAATACCTTGGCCATGTTATGAAGCTTAGGAGGTATAACAGTTTATGGAATGGCAACAAAAAAAGAAGCCGCAAAAAACATTGTGTTGGACCACGAGGTTTTAATTGGGGTGTAATATCTAGGCGGGGGGAAAGGCCAACTTTTCCAGCCGCTAGATATGGAAAAAGGTGCATGAGAGTTAACCTCTAAGTTCTTCGGACATCGTGACTTTGACAAAGTTTATGTGTTATTGAGAAAAAGGGGCTGAAGCCCGAAGTTCCGAAGTCCCTGAGGATATCTACACCATAGATCCTGGGAGAAGTGTTTACCATTGGATTTGACCAAGGATAGATCAGAGATGTTAGATCAAGCCAAGATTCGTAGGTAAGGCACAATGGTGAAAAATAGATCTTAGCCATCATATCTGCACGCAAGTGGTTGTGAGCCGTAGATCTCACAACCATTCAAAAATTTGGCATTCGGGAGAAACAAAGTGTGCAAAGGAGAAAACTCTTGAAGTCCCAAAGTCTAGAGTTAATCTAGACCATTCGTGAAAAGAAACACATGCCAGAAGATTGGATTGTTTGGGAATTTGGCATTTGGGCGAAGCAAGGTGTGATAGAGTGAAAAATCCCGAAGTCCCGAACTCTGGATTTCATCCAGACCGTTCATAAAAGGAGACACATGTCAAAAGATCATCTTATTCTAAATTCGGTGTTTGGGAGAATTGGAGTGTGCTAGTGTGGAATCTCCCGAAGCCCGAAGTCTCGAAGCCGAAGAACATAAGTGGTGTGGAATGATGATGTCTCTTGTGGTGATGTGTACCTTTCCTAGACATGTCACATTCCACCAACTTAATTGTTGACAACTGTACTATGTGGACCCCAGAAAGTAAGAAAGTTTGGGAGTTCGGTGTTCGAGAGAATTGGAGTGTGAAAGTGTAAAATATTCCAAAGCCTGAAGTCCCAAAGTGACATGGCTTGCTAACGTCACCAGGGATGACGTGGATGTATGGGATCTGTGCCACGTATCAGTGAGTTAAGAACCTTTGGAAGATAGAAATTCCAGTTAGAATGTGACACATGTCACATCTCATATTGGGCTATGTGTTCGCTTCTAGTATTTGTCCACGTGGAAATCCTCTCGAGCATGGATAGTGGGGCCCCTAATTAATTCATAAAGTAGTTAAAAACCTGGAGAAGAATTTAACTAGACTAGGCCCACGATAACTTGACCCTAGTAGACGCATGGCGCCATATCGTGAAGTCTAGAGACTTGGTACTCCAGAGAAAAGGTGTTACAGTTAGCATTGAGTAGATAATTCCCAAAGGCCCAAAGGGTAGAGTTAATCTCAACCGTTGGTCACAGGGGACGTGTGGTGTCAGATCCTAAGGTCCAGAGACTTGACACTCTAGAAGAAATGGTTCATGATTGACTGGAATCCTAGAGTTCTGTATTAAATATCAATTGTTGGATGCTGGGAAGCCAAGGACCATGGATCCACCCCACTTCGCGAGTTCACCAATGTGACACTCCGGGAGATTTGTTGTGATGTGATTTGGAAACTACCGAAGCTCAGAGTCTCATAGATCCTATCCACCGTAGACTTGAACAGGGAATGTGGACTGTAGATCCACCGTCCTTCACGAGTTCTCCAGTTCAATGTTTTGTGATGTTTGTGATGTGCGAAAAGGGAAACCTTCAAATATCCAGAGCCTCGAAGTTTCAAGGCTTCGGATAAGCACCCAACTATTATAAATTGGTCACAACCATGGTCACATGCAAATTAAGGGCTGAAGTAAAAGAGGCTAGCGCCCGAAAGTGAATTGTAGAACATAACAGGGCTCGAAGATAGAGACGTGGGGATTCTTGATCGACCAAAGAACTACCGAGAATGGAGTCTGATATGCTTTTGTTGAATCATATTGTTTAAGTTAATATGGAAAATTATTAAGTCTAATATCCTAACAAAATTTGGTTGACTTCACATTTTGCAGAGTTAACGATTGTTAGAACCGAACCAAATTGTTACATAGTGCAGATAAATGGAGGAGGCACATGACACTTACAAACTAAAGGATGAAGTTAGAGGAATGGATGTCCATTTGGGATTTGAAGGAACAAACTCCAATGGGAATGGAGAAGAAATAGATAAAGATGTGAGCATGATGAAAGTCATTAAAAAATTGCAAAAAGATATCCAAATTCACCAGGCAGATAACAAAAAGATTAAGAAAGCCAAGTGACAACATGAATACTTCAATATGAAGTTAATGCGTAGCCTAGAAAGAATTGAAAATAAGTTGGATAAGGAAAGTGGATCCAACAAATCAGGGAGCCACAGGTCCCCTGATGAGGAAAGAAGAGAAAGAAGTGGTAACAAACATCAACAACACTCCCAAAGGCATTCCAAAAGGAGGTCACACAACAATTCAAGTCCATCTCCTACTAGAAATCATAGGAGATCTGAAGTGGATGAACTGAAGGGTGAAATGAATAATATCAAACCTCCTACTTTTGATGGAGAGCACTAGAAAGATGAAGAGGCTGAGACATGGCTACTTGGCATGAGGAAATATTTCCAATTGCATAATTATTCCTCTCATGCAGAAGGAAGAATTGCAATATATCAGTTGAAAGGAAAGGCATCCATGTGGTGGGATCAACTTGTGTAAGTGAAACACCTCAGAGAGAAGGATGTCACGTGGAAGGAATTCAAGAAACATTTTGAAAAGAAGTACTTAACCAAGAGATACTATGACAAGAAGCAGAAAGAGTTATTTGAACTTAAATTGGGAAGGATGAATATAGATGAATATGAAAGGAGATTTTTAGAGCTGTTGAAGTATGTCCCTTGTTAGAAAAACAAGATTGTGGAGAAATAAAATAAAACAAATGTAGAAATAAAATATAGAAGATACAAAATACAATAAAGACACAGATATACGTGGTTAACCAAGTGTGGGAAACATCCACCAAATAAATTTCCAGGTCCTTTCTTTATTATTATCCAACAATCGAAGGGATACAACCTACAATAAACCCGTTGTAACTTCCTCTTCTTTCTCTGACAATCTCCTCGCTCAGAATACAATATTCACAATCATACCTAGCTGTAATAAATTTCCCTCATAAGAGAGGGTTTCCTTCTAGGGCAAAAAACCCTAACATAACTTCTACCATTAGATCTGCGACCTTGTAATGAATGGTCTAGATTTACAATGAAATTACAATATACTTTGACAAGGCAATTTTTCCTTCGGGGGATTCACCCCCAACCCCCCTTTACACTCCCCCATGTGGTAGAGTGTACATTCTTCTGGGGTGTAGAGTCTTCATGGGGTATAAACACGACTGAAATAAAGGACCTCTGAATCAGGAAGATGATCAAGCTCCACAACTAACATCCCTTTCATTAAGGATGAGACAATCAATATCCAGAGATATCTGAGTGGGATGTCATCTTTTATCAGTGAAAAAATCTAGTATGATGATCCTAAAACCATGGAAGAAACCATAAGGAAGGAAAAATGTTTATATGATCAACATAGCAGAAATCCTACTTTCCAAAGAGCTTGGGAAGACAAGAGGAAGTTTAAGAAGGAGCATAGGTAGAAGGGGAGCAAGCCACCATTTTTTAGAAATAGTCCTCAAGGGAAGCCAATTTTGAGGGAGCCCAGGATGGCTGAAGTAGGTGGGAAAATCCCAAGGCAGACACCTATGCAATGTTGGGGCTGTAATGGAGATCATAAGTATAGATATTTCCCTCATAGAAAGGAAAAGGTGATAACTGTTCACAATGTTCAACAAGCATAAACAATTGAGGACATGAGCATAAGAGTACCAAGGATCTATGCATCCCTACACAACAAGCAAGATGAGTTTCAATCACACAAGATTGATCTCGAAGGTATGATCAATAACCATGCCTTTACTATTTTAATTGATTCGTGGGATAATCATAGCTATATAGATCCTAAGGTAGTGGAAATATTTCAATTACCAAGAAGAAAGCATGGGAAATCTTGGCTGGTGTAGCTAGCTACATGAGCCAAGAGAAAGGTTGTTGAGTTGGTTAAATCATGTCTAGTGAGAATTAATGGACGGAGTACCAAGGAAGATTTGAATATCTTTCCTTTAGGATCATATGATTTCCTAATTGGTATGAATTGGTTGGACCAACACCATGCCATATTAGAATTTCATAACAAGACATTCAATTGCTTGGATGAGGAAGGAAATCAAAGAGCAGTTCAAGGAATTCCAGGGTGGTTACTGTCTGGGAAATATCAGCAATGCAGCTAAAGAAGTGTTACAGGAAGGGCTACCAAATATTTTCATCCCATATGGATGAAGCACCGAAGGATAAGGTTCCAAAGTTGGAGGATCATGCAATCCTGAAATATTTTGAAGATGTGTTCAAGGAGATACCAGGGCCACCTCCAAAGAGAGATATTGTTTCTCTATAAATTTGATGCCTGGGGAAACTCTAGTATCAAAGACTCCCCACTGGATGAGAACACCAAAACTAAAAGAACTGCAAATGAAACTTGAAGAAATTTTAAAGAAGGGTACATACACCCAAGTGTGTCACCTTGGGATGCCCCCATGTTATTTGTGAATAAGAAAGATGGGACCCTGATATTGTGCATTGACTTCAAAAAGTTAAATAAAGTAACTATAAAGAACAAGTATCCTCTACCAAGGATCAATGATCTCTTCGATCAATTGAAGGATGCAAGGATATTTTGAAAGATAGATCTCAGGTCAGGATACCATCAGGAAAGGATTAAATATGAAGACATCAACAAGACCACCTTTAGGACAAGGTATGGTCATTATGAGTTCACAGTGGTGCCATTTGGGTTATCAAATGCATCAACTGTTTTCATGTGCTTAATGAATGATGTTTTCTGAGAATATTTAGACAATTTTGTCATTTTATTTATCGATGACATCCTTGGATATTACAAAACAAAGGAATATAACAAGCAACACTTTAGGGGGATGCTTCCCCCAAACCTCCACCGGGGGCCCTCTTGCACTCCCTCGAAACCCCCTCTGCACCCCCCCGCGTGGAAGAGTGTACATTCTTCTGGGGTGTAGAGTGTTCATGGGGTATAAACATGGCTGAAAGAAAGGACCTATGAATCAGGAAGATGATCAGGCTCCACAACCAACGTCCCTTTCATTAAGGATGAGACAATCAAGATCTAGAGATATCTGAGTGGGTTGTCATCTTTTATCAGTGACAAAATCCAGTATGATGATCCTAAAATCATGGAAGAAACCATAAGGAAGGAAAAATGTTTATATGATCAGCATAGGGGAAAGCCTACTTTCCAAAGAGCTTGGGAAGACAAGAGGGAGTTTAAGAAGGAGCATAGGCAGAAGGGGAGAAAGCCACCATTTTTCAGAAATAGTCCTCAAGGGAAACCAATTTTGAGGGAGCCTATGATGGTTGAAGTAGGTGGGAAAAGGCCAAGGAAGACACCTAGGCAATGTTGGGACTGTAATGGAGATCATAAGTATAGATATTTCCCTCATAGAAAGGACAAGGCGAGAACTGTTCACAATGTTCGACAAGAAGAAACATGGGAGAACATGAGAAGAAGAGTACCAAGGATCTATGCAGACCTAGACAACAAGCAAGTTGAGTTTCAATCACACAAGATTGAAGTCGAAGGTATGATCAATAACCATGCCTTTACTATTTTAATTGATTCAGGGGCTAGTAATAGCTATATAGATCCTAAGGTAGTGGAAATATTTCAATTACAAAGAAGCAAGCATGGTAAATCTTGGCTGGTGCAGTTGGCTACAACAGCTAAGATTAAAGGTTGTTGAGTTGGTTAAATTATGTCCAGTGGGCATGAATGGAATGAGTACCAAGGAAGATTTGAACATCTTTCCTTTGGGATTGTATGATTGCCTAATTGGTATGGATTGGTTGGACCAACACCATTCCATATTAGAATTTCATAACAAGACATTCAATTGCTTGGATGAGGAAGGAAGTTAAAGAGCAGACCAAGGAATTCTAGGGAAGTTATTGTCCGAGAAATCTCAACAATGCAGCTAAAGAAATGTCACAGGAAGGGCTGCCAAATATTTGCATTCCATATGGATGAAGCACCTAAGGATAAGGCTCCAAAATTGGAGGATCATGCAATCCTAAAATATTTTGAAGATGTGTTCAAGGAGATACCGGGGGCACCTCCAAAGAGAGATATTGATTCTCTATAAATTTGATGCTTGGGGCAGCTCCAGTATCAAAGAATCCCTACTGGATGAGCACACCAGAACTGAAAGAACCGCAAATTCAGCTTGAAGAAATTTTAAATAAGGGTACACACGCCCAAGTGTGTCACCTTGGGGTGCCCCATTGTTATTTGTGAAGAAGAAACATGGGACCCTGAGATTGTGCATTGACTTCAGGAAGTTAAATAAAGTAACTATAAAGAACAAGTATCCTCTACCAAGGATCGATGATCTCTTTGATCAATTGAAGGATGCAAGGATATTTTCAAAGATAGATTTTAGGTCGAGATACCATCAGGTAAGGATTAAAGATGGATACATTAGCAAGACCACATTCAGGATAAGGTATGGTCATTATGAGTTCACAGTGGTGCCATTTGAGTTATCAAATGCATCAATTGTTTTCATGTGCTTAATGAATGATGTTTTTTGAGAATATTTAGACAATTTTGTCATTGTATTTTTCAATGACATCCTTGTATATTCCAAAATAGAGGAAGAGAACGAGTAACATTTTAGGATGGTGTTATAGGTGCTAAGAGAGCACCAACTATTTTCTAAGTTGAGCAAGTGCTCATTTTTCCAAAATCGAATCCACTATTTGGGACATATAATATCCGAAGAGGAAATAACAATAGACCCTAAAAAGATGAAGCTGTTAAAGGGTGGGAAACACCTAAGAATGTGACATAATTTAGATCCTTCATGGGTCTAGCTGGCTACTACATGAGCTTCATTGCATGATTTTCAAGGATTGCTCACCCAATAACTTCCTTGCAAAGAAAAGGGGTAAAGTTTCAATGGACAGAAGAATGTGAAAAGAGCTTCCAACAATTGAATCAACTATTAACCAGTGCTCCAATTATGAAGATTGCAGATTCGGATGAAGAATTCATGGTTTGCATAGACGCATGCAAAGAAGGAATGGGTGGAATCCTTAGTCAGAATGGGTTTGTGATATGTTTTGAATCCAAGAAATTGAAAGAGAATGAAAGGCTCTATGACACTCATGATTTCGAGTTGGCAACCATAGTACACGCTTTGAAGAAATGGAGACACTACTTGATGGGAAAGAGGTTTGAGATGAGAAAATACCATAATGGTCTGAAATATTTGTTTTATCATCCTACTTTAAATTCTAGGAAAAGATTATGGTTGGGATTCCTTTGTGGTATGACTTTGATATCAAGAACATCAAAGGAAAGGAGAACAAAGTGGTTGATGCACTTAGCAGGAGAGTGCATGAACTAGATGCCGCAACCATCATCATGTATCAAAATGATATTAAAGAGAGAATTTTGGAGGCTGCAAAAGAAGATACACAATACATGGTTACAACAAGGTAAGATGATACAAAAATCAGAATATTATAGATTGTAAGTTAATGGAATACTCCTCTATAGGAAAATAATTTATGTACCCAGTTCTCACGAATTGAGGAGTATGATCTTGAAAGAGATGCATAATGTACATTATGCTGGGCACCCTAGATATCAGAAAATAGTGGAAGCAGTCAAGAGACATTACCACTAGCCATACATGAAGAAATAAATTGCATAATACATTTCCAGATGTCTGGAGTGTCAAAGGGTCAAAGCTAAGCATATAAACCCAGCTGGGTTTCTACAACCATTACACATTTTTGAGTGGAAGTGGTGACAATGGATTTCATCACAGGATTACTCAGAACAAACAAGCAACATGATTCCATCATGGTGGTGGTGTATAAGCTTATGAAGGATGCCCATTTTATTCCCTTGAAGAATACTCACACAACATCTAATGTTGTTGATATTTATATGAGGGAAATAACACGATTGAATTGTATTCCCAAGACGATTGTGTCTGATAGAGACCCAAAATTTACCTCAAAGTTTTGGCGAGGATTATTCAAGGGGTTCAGAATGAACCTAAACTTCAACACAACTTATCATCCCGATTTTGATGGAAAAAAAGAAATAGTAAATCAAGTGATAGAAGATATGTTAAGAATGTATGTGATGGACAAACCATCTAGATGGGAAGACTACCTACACTTGGTAGAGTTTTCTTACAACAAGGGTACCAAGCATCACTGAAGATGAGCCCATTTGAGGCACTTTATGGAAGAAAGTGCAACACACCAATAAGATGGGAAAACCCAGTTGATAGAGAAATAATTGGGCCAGATTTTCTCAGGGACATGGAAGAGAAATTGTTAAAGATTAAGCACAATTTGAAGGCTACCCAAGACATGCAAAAAAATATTATGACAAAGGCAGAACCCACAGGGAGTTTAAAGTGAGTGATCAAGTTTTCATGAAGGTGAAAGCCAACAAAATTTCCCTGAAGCTGGGGAACTGTTCCAAGTTGGAAGCCAGATATTATGGACTGTTTGAAATTATAGAAAGGATTGTTCTAGTAGCTTATATGCTTGCATTTCCTGCATGCATGACTATTCATAACATATTTCATGTCTCATTTCTCAAGAAATATATACCTGATGCTAATCATGTGATTGATTGGAATGTGATTTAGGTGGAGCAAGAAGGCGCTTTACAAGTGCATCCGGTTCGCATACTGGACTGAAAAATCAAGCAACTACGGATTCGAGCCACAAGGATTGTAAAGGTCTAGTGGATCTAGTACGGTCCTGAGGATGCAACATGGGAGCACGAAGATGCTATGCGGGAAGAATACCCGCATCTTTTTGAAGATTTTGAAAATCTTGTTGATGTTGTGTAAATGAGTTGCACTGAGGACAGTGCAAAAATAAGGGGAGGGGATTGTAATATCCCAAGGCCGAGTCCCAATTGTAATTATGAATGTAACATGTTTTGTAGGATAGTGGGACAAGTAATTATAAGATGGTAGGCTTATGTGTTTATTGGGCGGGAGAGACTAGATGTTAAAGGCCAGGAGCTTGTTATGTACATGTAAATATTCATATTATCAATATAACAACATCATTGCGTGTAGACTAAACAAAAATAAAGAGTTATGGGGGACTAAGCTCCACTAGGATGGGTAAGGAAAGGGGGATGAGAGGCTAGAAAGAGAGGATAACTTAAGATCTTAAGTCCAATAGAATAATATATTATTATTTTAAATGTTGTGAGTGGGATATGAATTATCCTAAGTTCCTTTGGGGAAAAGGTACGACTTCTAAATGGAGAGGAACACGCTTCATGAGTGCCATGTGTCAGCTTAGGAACATGCAATATAAGTAGGAATTCTTATTGTCTTGGGGGGGAGCTTGTATCTTTTGCCATTTTTTAGCACCAGCGCACCCAACAAGAACACGTGAACCCTGGAATGCCATTGTTGAAATTCCCCAATCACATGAACCTATGCAACAAGGCCAAATTGAAACCCTTGCAGCACCTGTACCCTGTGGGTTTCTTGTGTATTGTTCCTACATATATTATTGTCAACACCTAAAAATCACTTATGATATATTATTAATTATTA
>ML780002.1:2448643-2470282 GCA_009831015.1 Picea engelmannii
ACTTAATTGTTGACAACTGTACTATGTGGACCCCAGAAAGTAAGAAAGTTTGGGAGTTCGGTGTTCGAGAGAATTGGAGTGTGAAAGTGTAAAATATTCCAAAGCCTGAAGTCCCAAAGTGACATGGCTTGCTAACGTCACCATGGATGACGTGGATGTATGGGATCTGTGCCACGTGTCAGTGAGTTAAGAACCTTTGGAAGATAGAATTTCCAGTTAGAATGTGACACATGTCACATCTCATATTGGGCTATGTGTTCGCTTCTAGTATTTGTCCACGTGGAAATCCTCTCGAGCATGGGTAGTGGGGCCCCTAATTAATTCATAAAGTAGTTAAAACCCTGGAGAAGAATTTAACTAGACTAGGCCCACGATAACTTGACCCCAGTAGATGCATGGCGCCATATCGTGAAGTCTAGAGACTTGATACTCCAGAGAAAAGGTGTTACAGTTAGCATTGAGTAGATAACTCCCAAAGGCCCAAAGGGTAGAGTTAATCTCAACCGTTGGTCACAGGGGACGTGTGGTGTCAGATCCTAAGGTCCAGAGACTTGACACTCTAGAAGAAATGGTTCATGATTGACTGGAATCCTAGAGTTCTATATTAAATATCAATTGTTGGATGCTGGGAAGCCAAGGACCATGGATCCACCCCACTTTGCGAGTTCACCAATGTGACACTCTGGGAGATTTGTTGTGATGTGATTTGGAAACTACCAAAGCCCAGAGTCTCATAGATCCTATCCACCGTAGACTTGAACAGGGAATGTGGACTGTAGATCCACCGTCCTTCACGAGTTCTCCAGTTCAATGTTTTGTGATGTTTGTGATGTGCGAAAAGGGAAACCTTCAAATCTCCAGAGCCTCGAAGTTTCAAGGCTTCGGATAAGCGCCCAACTATTAGAAATTGGTCACAACCATGGTCACATGCAAATTAAGGGCTGAAGTAAAAGAGGCTAGCACCCGAAAGTGAATTGTAGAACATAACAGGGCTTGAAGATAGAGACGTGGGGATTCTTGATCGACCAAAGACCTACCGAGAATGGAGTCTGATATGATTTTGTTGAATCATATTGTTTAAGTTATTATGGAAAATTATTAAGTCTAATATCCTAACAAAATTCGGTTGACTTCACATTTTGCAGAGTTAACGATTGTTAGAACCGAACCAAATTGTTACATAGTGAAGATAAATGGAGGAGGCACATGACACTTACAAACTAAAGGATGAAGTTAGAGGAATGGATGTCCATTTGGGAGTTGAAGGAACAAACTCCAATGGGAATGGAGAAGAAATAGATAAAGATGTGAGCATGACGAAAGTCATTAAAAAATTGCAAAAAGATATCCAAATTCACCAGGAAGATAACAAAAAGATTAAGAAAGCCAAGTGACAACATGAATACTTCAATATGAAGTTAATGCGTAGCCTAGAAAGAATTGAAAATAAGTTGGATAAGGAAAGTGGATCCAACAAATCAGGGAGCCACAGGTCCCCTGATGAGGAAAGAAGAGAAAGAAGTGGTAACAAACATCAACAACACTCCCAAAGGCATTCCAAAAGGAGGTCACACAACAATTCAAGTCCATCTCCTACTAGAAATCATAGGAGATCTGAAGTGGATGAACTGAAGGGTGAAATGAATAATATCAAACCTCCTACTTTTGATGGAGAGCACTAGAAAGATGAAGAGGCTGAGACATGGCTACTTGGCATGAGGAAATATTTCCAATTGCATAATTATTCCTCTCATGCAGAAGGAAGAATTGCAATATATCAGTTGAAAGGAAAGGCATCCATGTGGTGGGATCAACTTGTGTAAGTGAAACACCTCAGAGAGAAGGATGTCACGTGGAAGGAATTCAAGAAACATTTTGAAAAGAAGTACTTAACCAAGAGATACTATGACAAGAAGCAGAAAGAGTTATTTGAACTTAAATTGGGAAGGATGAATATAGATGAATATGAAAGGAGATTTTTAGAGCTGTTGAAGTATGTCCCTTGTTAGAAAAACAAGATTGTGGAGAAATAAAATAAAACAAATGTAGAAATAAAATATAGAAGATACAAAATACAATAAAGACACAGATATACGTGGTTAACCAAGTGTGGGAAACATCCACCAAATAAATTTCCAGGTCCTTTCTTTATTATTATCCAACAATCGAAGGGATACAACCTACAATAAACCCGTTGTAACTTCCTCTTCTTTCTCTGACAATCTCCTCGCTCAGAATACAATATTCACAATCATACCTAGCTGTAATAAATTTCCCTCATAAGAGAGGGTTTCCTTCTAGGGCAAAAAACCCTAACATAACTTCTACCATTAGATCTGCGACCTTGTAATGAATGGTCTAGATTTACAATGAAATTACAATATACTTTGACAAGGCAATTTTTCCTTCGGGGGATTCACCCCCAACCCCCCTTTACACTCCCCCATGTGGTAGAGTGTACATTCTTCTGGGGTGTAGAGTCTTCATGGGGTATAAACACGACTGAAATAAAGGACCTCTGAATCAGGAAGATGATCAAGCTCCACAACTAACATCCCTTTCATTAAGGATGAGACAATCAATATCCAGAGATATCTGAGTGGGATGTCATCTTTTATCAGTGAAAAAATCTAGTATGATGATCCTAAAACCATGGAAGAAACCATAAGGAAGGAAAAATGTTTATATGATCAACATAGCAGAAATCCTACTTTCCAAAGAGCTTGGGAAGACAAGAGGAAGTTTAAGAAGGAGCATAGGTAGAAGGGGAGCAAGCCACCATTTTTTAGAAATAGTCCTCAAGGGAAGCCAATTTTGAGGGAGCCCAGGATGGCTGAAGTAGGTGGGAAAATCCCAAGGCAGACACCTATGCAATGTTGGGGCTGTAATGGAGATCATAAGTATAGATATTTCCCTCATAGAAAGGAAAAGGTGATAACTGTTCACAATGTTCAACAAGCATAAACAATTGAGGACATGAGCATAAGAGTACCAAGGATCTATGCATCCCTACACAACAAGCAAGATGAGTTTCAATCACACAAGATTGATCTCGAAGGTATGATCAATAACCATGCCTTTACTATTTTAATTGATTCGTGGGATAATCATAGCTATATAGATCCTAAGGTAGTGGAAATATTTCAATTACCAAGAAGAAAGCATGGGAAATCTTGGCTGGTGTAGCTAGCTACATGAGCCAAGAGAAAGGTTGTTGAGTTGGTTAAATCATGTCTAGTGAGAATTAATGGACGGAGTACCAAGGAAGATTTGAATATCTTTCCTTTAGGATCATATGATTTCCTAATTGGTATGAATTGGTTGGACCAACACCATGCCATATTAGAATTTCATAACAAGACATTCAATTGCTTGGATGAGGAAGGAAATCAAAGAGCAGTTCAAGGAATTCCAGGGTGGTTACTGTCTGGGAAATATCAGCAATGCAGCTAAAGAAGTGTTACAGGAAGGGCTACCAAATATTTTCATCCCATATGGATGAAGCACCGAAGGATAAGGTTCCAAAGTTGGAGGATCATGCAATCCTGAAATATTTTGAAGATGTGTTCAAGGAGATACCAGGGCCACCTCCAAAGAGAGATATTGTTTCTCTATAAATTTGATGCCTGGGGAAACTCTAGTATCAAAGACTCCCCACTGGATGAGAACACCAAAACTAAAAGAACTGCAAATGAAACTTGAAGAAATTTTAAAGAAGGGTACATACACCCAAGTGTGTCACCTTGGGATGCCCCCATGTTATTTGTGAATAAGAAAGATGGGACCCTGATATTGTGCATTGACTTCAAAAAGTTAAATAAAGTAACTATAAAGAACAAGTATCCTCTACCAAGGATCAATGATCTCTTCGATCAATTGAAGGATGCAAGGATATTTTGAAAGATAGATCTCAGGTCAGGATACCATCAGGAAAGGATTAAATATGAAGACATCAACAAGACCACCTTTAGGACAAGGTATGGTCATTATGAGTTCACAGTGGTGCCATTTGGGTTATCAAATGCATCAACTGTTTTCATGTGCTTAATGAATGATGTTTTCTGAGAATATTTAGACAATTTTGTCATTTTATTTATCGATGACATCCTTGGATATTACAAAACAAAGGAATATAACAAGCAACACTTTAGGGGGATGCTTCCCCCAAACCTCCACCGGGGGCCCTCTTGCACTCCCTCGAAACCCCCTCTGCACCCCCCCGCGTGGAAGAGTGTACATTCTTCTGGGGTGTAGAGTGTTCATGGGGTATAAACATGGCTGAAAGAAAGGACCTATGAATCAGGAAGATGATCAGGCTCCACAACCAACGTCCCTTTCATTAAGGATGAGACAATCAAGATCTAGAGATATCTGAGTGGGTTGTCATCTTTTATCAGTGACAAAATCCAGTATGATGATCCTAAAATCATGGAAGAAACCATAAGGAAGGAAAAATGTTTATATGATCAGCATAGGGGAAAGCCTACTTTCCAAAGAGCTTGGGAAGACAAGAGGGAGTTTAAGAAGGAGCATAGGCAGAAGGGGAGAAAGCCACCATTTTTCAGAAATAGTCCTCAAGGGAAACCAATTTTGAGGGAGCCTATGATGGTTGAAGTAGGTGGGAAAAGGCCAAGGAAGACACCTAGGCAATGTTGGGACTGTAATGGAGATCATAAGTATAGATATTTCCCTCATAGAAAGGACAAGGCGAGAACTGTTCACAATGTTCGACAAGAAGAAACATGGGAGAACATGAGAAGAAGAGTACCAAGGATCTATGCAGACCTAGACAACAAGCAAGTTGAGTTTCAATCACACAAGATTGAAGTCGAAGGTATGATCAATAACCATGCCTTTACTATTTTAATTGATTCAGGGGCTAGTAATAGCTATATAGATCCTAAGGTAGTGGAAATATTTCAATTACAAAGAAGCAAGCATGGTAAATCTTGGCTGGTGCAGTTGGCTACAACAGCTAAGATTAAAGGTTGTTGAGTTGGTTAAATTATGTCCAGTGGGCATGAATGGAATGAGTACCAAGGAAGATTTGAACATCTTTCCTTTGGGATTGTATGATTGCCTAATTGGTATGGATTGGTTGGACCAACACCATTCCATATTAGAATTTCATAACAAGACATTCAATTGCTTGGATGAGGAAGGAAGTTAAAGAGCAGACCAAGGAATTCTAGGGAAGTTATTGTCCGAGAAATCTCAACAATGCAGCTAAAGAAATGTCACAGGAAGGGCTGCCAAATATTTGCATTCCATATGGATGAAGCACCTAAGGATAAGGCTCCAAAATTGGAGGATCATGCAATCCTAAAATATTTTGAAGATGTGTTCAAGGAGATACCGGGGGCACCTCCAAAGAGAGATATTGATTCTCTATAAATTTGATGCTTGGGGCAGCTCCAGTATCAAAGAATCCCTACTGGATGAGCACACCAGAACTGAAAGAACCGCAAATTCAGCTTGAAGAAATTTTAAATAAGGGTACACACGCCCAAGTGTGTCACCTTGGGGTGCCCCATTGTTATTTGTGAAGAAGAAACATGGGACCCTGAGATTGTGCATTGACTTCAGGAAGTTAAATAAAGTAACTATAAAGAACAAGTATCCTCTACCAAGGATCGATGATCTCTTTGATCAATTGAAGGATGCAAGGATATTTTCAAAGATAGATTTTAGGTCGAGATACCATCAGGTAAGGATTAAAGATGGATACATTAGCAAGACCACATTCAGGATAAGGTATGGTCATTATGAGTTCACAGTGGTGCCATTTGAGTTATCAAATGCATCAATTGTTTTCATGTGCTTAATGAATGATGTTTTTTGAGAATATTTAGACAATTTTGTCATTGTATTTTTCAATGACATCCTTGTATATTCCAAAATAGAGGAAGAGAACGAGTAACATTTTAGGATGGTGTTATAGGTGCTAAGAGAGCACCAACTATTTTCTAAGTTGAGCAAGTGCTCATTTTTCCAAAATCGAATCCACTATTTGGGACATATAATATCCGAAGAGGAAATAACAATAGACCCTAAAAAGATGAAGCTGTTAAAGGGTGGGAAACACCTAAGAATGTGACATAATTTAGATCCTTCATGGGTCTAGCTGGCTACTACATGAGCTTCATTGCATGATTTTCAAGGATTGCTCACCCAATAACTTCCTTGCAAAGAAAAGGGGTAAAGTTTCAATGGACAGAAGAATGTGAAAAGAGCTTCCAACAATTGAATCAACTATTAACCAGTGCTCCAATTATGAAGATTGCAGATTCGGATGAAGAATTCATGGTTTGCATAGACGCATGCAAAGAAGGAATGGGTGGAATCCTTAGTCAGAATGGGTTTGTGATATGTTTTGAATCCAAGAAATTGAAAGAGAATGAAAGGCTCTATGACACTCATGATTTCGAGTTGGCAACCATAGTACACGCTTTGAAGAAATGGAGACACTACTTGATGGGAAAGAGGTTTGAGATGAGAAAATACCATAATGGTCTGAAATATTTGTTTTATCATCCTACTTTAAATTCTAGGAAAAGATTATGGTTGGGATTCCTTTGTGGTATGACTTTGATATCAAGAACATCAAAGGAAAGGAGAACAAAGTGGTTGATGCACTTAGCAGGAGAGTGCATGAACTAGATGCCGCAACCATCATCATGTATCAAAATGATATTAAAGAGAGAATTTTGGAGGCTGCAAAAGAAGATACACAATACATGGTTACAACAAGGTAAGATGATACAAAAATCAGAATATTATAGATTGTAAGTTAATGGAATACTCCTCTATAGGAAAATAATTTATGTACCCAGTTCTCACGAATTGAGGAGTATGATCTTGAAAGAGATGCATAATGTACATTATGCTGGGCACCCTAGATATCAGAAAATAGTGGAAGCAGTCAAGAGACATTACCACTAGCCATACATGAAGAAATAAATTGCATAATACATTTCCAGATGTCTGGAGTGTCAAAGGGTCAAAGCTAAGCATATAAACCCAGCTGGGTTTCTACAACCATTACACATTTTTGAGTGGAAGTGGTGACAATGGATTTCATCACAGGATTACTCAGAACAAACAAGCAACATGATTCCATCATGGTGGTGGTGTATAAGCTTATGAAGGATGCCCATTTTATTCCCTTGAAGAATACTCACACAACATCTAATGTTGTTGATATTTATATGAGGGAAATAACACGATTGAATTGTATTCCCAAGACGATTGTGTCTGATAGAGACCCAAAATTTACCTCAAAGTTTTGGCGAGGATTATTCAAGGGGTTCAGAATGAACCTAAACTTCAACACAACTTATCATCCCGATTTTGATGGAAAAAAAGAAATAGTAAATCAAGTGATAGAAGATATGTTAAGAATGTATGTGATGGACAAACCATCTAGATGGGAAGACTACCTACACTTGGTAGAGTTTTCTTACAACAAGGGTACCAAGCATCACTGAAGATGAGCCCATTTGAGGCACTTTATGGAAGAAAGTGCAACACACCAATAAGATGGGAAAACCCAGTTGATAGAGAAATAATTGGGCCAGATTTTCTCAGGGACATGGAAGAGAAATTGTTAAAGATTAAGCACAATTTGAAGGCTACCCAAGACATGCAAAAAAATATTATGACAAAGGCAGAACCCACAGGGAGTTTAAAGTGAGTGATCAAGTTTTCATGAAGGTGAAAGCCAACAAAATTTCCCTGAAGCTGGGGAACTGTTCCAAGTTGGAAGCCAGATATTATGGACTGTTTGAAATTATAGAAAGGATTGTTCTAGTAGCTTATATGCTTGCATTTCCTGCATGCATGACTATTCATAACATATTTCATGTCTCATTTCTCAAGAAATATATACCTGATGCTAATCATGTGATTGATTGGAATGTGATTTAGGTGGAGCAAGAAGGCGCTTTACAAGTGCATCCGGTTCGCATACTGGACTGAAAAATCAAGCAACTACGGATTCGAGCCACAAGGATTGTAAAGGTCTAGTGGATCTAGTACGGTCCTGAGGATGCAACATGGGAGCACGAAGATGCTATGCGGGAAGAATACCCGCATCTTTTTGAAGATTTTGAAAATCTTGTTGATGTTGTGTAAATGAGTTGCACTGAGGACAGTGCAAAAATAAGGGGAGGGGATTGTAATATCCCAAGGCCGAGTCCCAATTGTAATTATGAATGTAACATGTTTTGTAGGATAGTGGGACAAGTAATTATAAGATGGTAGGCTTATGTGTTTATTGGGCGGGAGAGACTAGATGTTAAAGGCCAGGAGCTTGTTATGTACATGTAAATATTCATATTATCAATATAACAACATCATTGCGTGTAGACTAAACAAAAATAAAGAGTTATGGGGGACTAAGCTCCACTAGGATGGGTAAGGAAAGGGGGATGAGAGGCTAGAAAGAGAGGATAACTTAAGATCTTAAGTCCAATAGAATAATATATTATTATTTTAAATGTTGTGAGTGGGATATGAATTATCCTAAGTTCCTTTGGGGAAAAGGTACGACTTCTAAATGGAGAGGAACACGCTTCATGAGTGCCATGTGTCAGCTTAGGAACATGCAATATAAGTAGGAATTCTTATTGTCTTGGGGGGGAGCTTGTATCTTTTGCCATTTTTTAGCACCAGCGCACCCAACAAGAACACGTGAACCCTGGAATGCCATTGTTGAAATTCCCCAATCACATGAACCTATGCAACAAGGCCAAATTGAAACCCTTGCAGCACCTGTACCCTGTGGGTTTCTTGTGTATTGTTCCTACATATATTATTGTCAACACCTAAAAATCACTTATGATATATTATTAATTATTATTAATTATCTTTAATTTATTAAGTTCATTAAGCTATATTATAAATTGGAATTTAGAACAAAATACTAATAATTAATATAATAAAATTAAACTCATTCTAACCCTAAACTTTAATTATTTATTTATATTAATTAAAAACCACCATTAAAACAAACTTTTAGATTATATATATATATATATATATATATATATATTCACTATTAAGAGTTACGATATATTATTATTAGTAATTAACTTGTTTTTAATTTTATTTAGCTCTGCATTTAGGGTTACCGATAGCCGACCTGGTTATCTTTTATTGTCCTGCATATACACTATTAATGGATTAAGATCAGTAAGCTCTCTAATTGATGATTAGTCATGATGATGAATCCCGATTCAGATTCAAAACATCGATGACAAAATGACACCAACCGTGGATTCTCCGACAAATAATTTTTAAATTGTATTGATTGATAATTCATTTTTTACTTGTTGGGAATATTGTAGTTGACACACCACAAGGCTATGTTGTGCAATGGTCATAAATGTCACATCAAAAAGTTGGATGACAAGAAGAAAACCTTTTCTTCTGGGATAACTACAGTCTTTTAGGTCACTAATGTTTCCTCAAGAAGTGGCAGGCATCCAACAATAAAAAAAAATATATACTATGGGTATTTGGATGATATAATCAAGTGTGACTTTAAATCCTTCAATTTAGTTCTGTTTGAGGTTAAATGGTACATGTTATATATGAATGAATGTGATACAGATAGAACTATTATTGAGCATTCCAATGGATTTTCCATGGTTAATACAAGGACATTTGAGACGGGTAGAAAAACTTATGTTCTTCCAAGACAATGTGAGCAAGTCTTTTATTCAGAGGTTCCATGTAAGTAGGTTGGTCATACATTGTCAAATATGATCCAAGAGGAAGGAATGAAAAGTATAATGTGCCAGAAGAAGATGATATTGAAGAGGAAGAAGATGCAAATGAGCATGAGGTAAATTTATTGTCAGATGAAGAAGTTGAAGAAGTTAAACAAAATGTATATGAAAATGTTCTCAATGATCATATTGACGATGATATTATCGAAAATTACTTTGATGTTGATGATGTTGATATGTCCAATCCTTTCAATGTCGATTTTGAACCTAATGATACAGATGTAGACTTCAATGAAGAAGAATATGATCAATGATATTGCATAAATGATGAAATGTATGAGTGATGTGATTATATATTTTATATGATTTATTTTATTTAAAGTGTTTATTGACATGGGTTAATCATCATCGTCTGTTGGCACATGGCCAGAACCAGAGTTCAACTCTTCAACAACGTACCAACAAACCCTAACTATTGGCCCTTTCGGCAATACCTGCGAAGCAGATACAGTCTCACCCGATGTAGCAATAGGGGGTTGTAGGAAACAAGTGTCTACAACCATAGGAAATGTAAAGTGGATCGAGGATCAAAACACACAAAAACCTAGTTATCCTTTATATCACTTAAGCCTACTTCACAAGTTATCTCTCAAATCTAACACAACAATGCAATCACAATATAAAATATGGAAAATAACGCAACATCAATCACAAAGAAAAACAAGATATACATGGTTCACCCTCTCCCTAGGGCTACATCCACAGAACTATGTTTATTGATATATTATATGAAAACATACAGTTCTATCTATGCACTTAGCTTGCATATCTCTCTCTGTTTCTCTCGTCCCTCCCTGCGCACCCACTTGCAGGGTTGATCTTCGCACCCAACTGAAGATCTTACAATACAGTCTCAACACTGTTCTCTACAATGATTCTCAGCTATGAACATAAAAAACCATAGTATCAATGAATCAACCTAGAACGAACCCTCCCAGGTCTTCTAGACATTTATTTATACATTACATAACAAATTCTAGGTGTCAAAACCCTAGATCCAAAACCCTAGGTTCAAAACCCTATGTCAGCTTGACTCGTTCTTTAAGGGCTTTGCCAGCCTATATTTCCTTATTTTATGTGAGGTGCTCCAAATCACTCATTGATGTCTTCTTCCGCTTACTGAGTTGTCCATGATCCATTTTCCTTACTACTTTATCTTTCTTGATATTCTCTTCCAACGACTAGATTTTCCTACCTTCTCTCCTTCTTTTCTGCTTCTTTTCCCAGTTATTTTCCCACTTCGACCCTTCCTCGGTTTTTGTGTCTTCCATGTAGCTTGTACTTTTCCTTTCTTCCTTAATATTCACTTCATTTCATATCCAAGGGCCAACAGGCCCCCAACACTCACATGTGACTCATCCCAAGTCACTTAAAGACTGAACCTTATGTTTTACTTCGACTTCAAACTGCGCGAAGCAGCCTATGCTTTCTGCTCAGTCCCTCCCTTCCTTGTGTAGACTGTATTTTCTGTGTCTGGTACCCAATTTCAACTGCACCTAGTACCTAGACACTTCTTCCTTGTACTTTTACTGAGAGTTGTGAAGAAACCGGTTGTCATAATACAATTTCAACTGGATCCCATTTACCAAACCTTCTTTCCATTCTCCATTAAGGGTCTTCAACTACATAACTCCTCCTTCTATAACATAGGCAAATTTAAATGGTCCTAGACAATGTGTCCTAAACTTCCCTAGATGCTTCATGAACTTGCTATCATATAACAATACCAAATCTCCCTACTTAAATGCTTTTCTCTTGATGTGTCTGTCATGATAATCCTTTTCTCTTTCTTTCAGTACCTGTTGATGAAATCTTGCAATAAACCTATCTTCTTCTAGTTCCAATAAATGCACAATCCTTTCTTGAACAAATCCCATGTCATCCATACATGTAAATGCTGCAATTCTTAAACTAGGAACCAAGTATTCCATAGGTACCACTGCTTCCAATTCATATACCAACTTAAATGGGGTCTGTGTTTTTAACTTCTTGCAAGTAGTTCTGTAGGCCCATAATACTGTTGGAATTCTTAAATCCCAGTCATCTCTGTTAACACTACGAATCTTAGTCAGTGCTATCTCCAAGATCTTATTGAAAGCTTTGACTGGACCATTCACCCGTGGGTGGTATGGAGTACTCTTCTGATGGTGAAATTCAAATTCCTGAGTCAAGAATTCAATARTTTTGTTAATGAAATGTGTGCCTTGATCACTCATGAGGATMTTTGGGCCTCCAAATCTTGTTATGATATCCTCAAAAATGAACTGCGCAGCTGTGGTTGCACTACAATCCTTAACTTCTCTTGCTTCTGCCCATCTGGTCAAATACTCTATCGCAGTGATAATGTATCTAGCTCCTGTGTGCCTTCCTGGTGGGTTAATAGGTCCCACAAAGTCAATGGCCCATTTCTTGAATACTTGTAATGTTAATTGCGGCGTCAAAGGCATCTAATCCCTTCAATAAGGCTTTACTACTCTTTGACATACATCGCAGGCTCTATAGTATTCCTTTGAATCCTTATGTAAAGCAGGCCACCAGAGGCCAGCTCTGAGAACCTTTTGCGTTGTTTCTTTCCATGCATAATTTCCTCTTGCAATGCCTTCATGCGCTTCTGCCAGAATCATTGATCTTTCTGCCTCCATAACACATCTCTTCAAGATCTCACCGGGTCCCATTTTGTACAATTGTCCAGCTATAAGTTGAAAGTCTGTAGCGTGAACTACCAACTGTTTCTTCTAAATGATTGTGTACTCGCGAGGTGCCATTCCTGTGGACAAGAACTGAACTATTTCGGTGAAGTGATAATCGAATTTCTTCATGGCTAGCAACTGTGCATCTGGAAGTGTATTCTCTAGACTAGTAGGTTCCTCTCCATGTTCCAACTTGGATAAGTGGTCATGTCCTTTATTCATTCTTCCTGGCTTAACCACAATCTCAAAGTCATATTCCTGGAACAACAGTAGCCATCTGCATATTATTCCCCCCAACACTGGCTTGTTGACTAAATATTTAAATGCAGAGTGATCAGTGAACATCTTAAAATGTCCTCCCAACAAATAGTGTCTAAATTTATGCAGCACATAGACCATATCCAAGCCTTCTCTTTCAGTCCTAGTGTAGTTCCTCTCAGCTGTAGAAAGCTTCCTGTTAGAAAAGGTTATAGGGTGGTCAATGTCTCCTGAACAAGGCTATGCTAAAAATACTCCTAATGCAATGGACAAGGCATCGATATGAACATTGAACTCCTTACTCCAAACTGGAAAAACCAAGATTGGCATAGTGACCATTTTCTGTTTTACTGTGTCGAAGCTCTATTGGCATTCTTCTGTCCATTGGAACTTCTTATCTTTCTTTAATAGCTTTTCCATAGGTGTTGTTATCTGTGCATAACCTGTAATGAACTTTCTGTAGTATCCAATGTGCCCAAATGCAATGCACAACTTTCTGACCGAATTAGGGGGAGGTAGATCAACAATGATGGAAATCTTGGAAGGATCTACCAAAAATACCTGCTTACACACGATGTGACCTAGAAGTACTCCAAAGGGAGAAAAGAAAATACACTTTTTTAAATTCAGGGAAATCTAACATTTCCTACAGTTACCTAACATCAATCTTAAACATTCAATATGGTCTTTCAGTAAGCTAAAGACAATCCAATCATCAAAATAATCTTCTAGGAACTTGTGTAAGAAGTCCTTAAATTCTTCGACAACCACCCTGGAAAATATGGCTGGTAAATTCTTCAAGCCAAAAGGAATCACTATGTACTGAAAAGAACCCCATTCTATCACAAATGTGGTCTTATGTCGATCTTCCTTAACAATTCTGATATGATGATAACCTAAAAATCTATTTGTGAATGAGTATTCCTCCTGTCCTCCTACATTATCTAGAACTTCATCAGTAAAGGGTGTAGGGAAGGGGTCATGTAGGCATGCATCATTCAGTTTCCTTAGATCTACACAAATCCTTATTTCTCATGTCTTCTTATATTAGAAAACCATAGGGCTAATCCATTCAGATTCTTCAACAGGTTCTATGACTCCTGCTTCCAGAATTCTGTCCAATTCAAACCTAACTTTCTTCTTATATTTGGGATTCAGTCTATAAGGTCTCTTATTGATAGGTCTTGCATATGGTCTCAATGGGATCTTCATTTCTCCCATGGGCCCTCTAATTCCCTTCATATCTGTGAACTTGGTTGGAAACAAGTCTTGATATTCATCTAATAGCTCTGTGATCTTGCTGATAGTAGCATCATCCCAATAGTCTCCTACATTTTCTAGTTTAGGTGCTTTCTCTGTTCCAATATTAAATTTCTTGATTTTAATGGGCTGTCCAACAAAAGGTAATTCAATCCCAGGCCCTTCTATGGCTCTGTGACCTTCATTTTCTGCAATGTTTACATCTCTAGGGTCATCATCCTCATTGACATTAATATTGTAGCAATCCTGTAACTGCTAAAGAGGTGCAGTCCATTCATCTCCTTCTTGGGTAAAAGGGAGGTTAGGTGCCTCCTCAAAGACCTTCTTTCTCATAGTTTGTAAAGCCTGGTCTACTGTAGGGTACTGAATATCAAATAAAAATGTAGCTATAAAGTTTTGAGTCATTCCATATCAATCTGTAGTGATGAGGCGCAGTTATGCATGTAGATACCAATTGATAGGTGTAGTATCCAAGGTGTTAATGAACTTATGCACCCACTATTCTTTAGGAATGTTTCCCCAGGCCTCCTCACAACTTCACATGTGGTCCTTAGGAAAAATATGGCCTGTGTAACGAAATTTGCATCCTTCATCTTGTTCTGAAAAGTGCATTGTCAATAAGGTGCAACATTGTGTCCACTCTGAAATATTCCTCTTCTGTGCTCCCCACCATCTAGCTGGTGTGGCTTTCAATGCCTCATCCAGTGTCAACATCCTCTGTTGTACTAGTACAATTATCTCAAATTCAGCTAGAAATGTCTCTAAGTGATTCAAACCATAAAATTTTGGAAGATTACTTACTTCGGTGCCAATCCAACGAATTCTATTCAGCCTAGCACATTTTCGTGTGGAGACTTCATACATCCTGTTCTGCCAATTTTCTAATGCCTCTTCTGAATCTGATTAACATGTGCTTTCACTTCTCCTGCTGGGATTTCCATATGATGTAAGATTAATGTAGTCATGTTGTATTGCTGTCAACTTGTAGATGTTCTATAGCTCATATGCGTGGTCTTCTTCCCTGATAGGTTATGTGTATCTGTGACCTTCATCCGGGTCTAGAGGTGCGATGAATTTAAGGCCATTAGCCTCAAAGGTCATTCTTCTCTTCTTTAGGTCAACAACAATTGAATTGTTGAAATCCCAATCAATTCCTAACATGACAGGATAAGGACAACTATCATCAACAATCTCAATTACTTCAAGGTATGCAAATGTCCTTATCCCTTAAATGCCCACAGGGACATTTTCTAGTCTTCAAAAGGGGCTCACCGCATGCTGATTGGCCATCCTGAGCCTGATAGGAGTGTAAATCAGTATAGGTTTTCCCATCAGTGCCCAAGTCTGCTTCGTCATCACATTGAATTCTGAACCCAAGTCGAGGACCACATAGTCCACATCATAGTCTCCAATCTGAGCACTAAGGTGTAATTCCTTGTTTTTCCTTCTCTTTATAGATACCAGATGTACTGCTTTATTCAACAGAGGATCTACCCTTCCTATATCATAAAGTCTCATCAAGTATTGGATCTCTTGTACAAATATTTCCTCCTTAATCAAATTAATGCAAGTACATAAGTATTCCATAAGATTTCTTACCTCTTTTCCTTGCCTAGCAGAATGATCAAATGCCAGTGGCATTCCACATTCCCTTACTTCTGGTTGTGCCTTATATGAAGAAGCTTTTCCTTCTACAAATTATTTCCTTGTTTCCTCAAAAGTATGCCTCTCTCTCCTTGGATCAAATAACTGTGCCTTCTCTGTAGCTTTTCTGATCCCTGATCCTTTTGTAGTCTTTCTTGGGGTCACTCTGTCTTCTCCTATAACTGCGCCTCCTCTAGTAATAACAATGAATCTAGGGTCTTCACCGTGAGGTTCTGCTGATATTAAATGTACTTGTTGTTTTCCTCCTCATCTCTCCTTTAGTTTGGCCAACAATACTGAACAATATTCGATGACATGATCAAATGAGTTACAATAGTTGCAAGTGGTACAATCCCTTGCCAAGTGTCCTGGATATGCACAGTTATAATAGATGATCTCTCCTCTACCTCGACCCATGCCCCCTCCTTGTCCTATTCCTCTGAATCCACCATGAGGGTTGAAGTTTCCTCTTCCTGGGGAGTTTAATTGCACATTATTTCATTCTTTCTGTGTTTCTACTTGAATTATATATGTGTCCATTGATCTTTCATGTAAGAGATCATAAGCCCTACAATCCTTCTCATCATGTCCCACAGACTTGTAGAATGTGCAGTACATATTGGTAGGTGTTTGGACATACTTTTGCATATAATAACATTCACCAGGGTGATGTATTGTTCTACATACCTCGCACCAGGGTACAATAGTCCACTTTAAAGGACTAGGTTCTCCAGAGGCCAAGTATTCATGAAATAGGGGACAATGCTCCTTGTCATGGCCTTATGATTTACATCTGATACACCATATATATTCTCTTTTCTCTTTTCCTTTATCTTTCTTCAGATCTTCGACCTATAAATATAAGTTGGTTAAATAATTTAAGATCTAACTCATACCTAGGCTGGATTCTCCTACATGCTTACTTCTAGTTTCATAGCGATCTCGAATGCTTCAGCCTGCAAAGTGACATTCTGTTGCATCAGAGGGACTCTGATATGTGGTAAGAGAGCAACAATGAACCATTCTTTATTCTATTCATCTGGAATCTGAAAACTCAACCAATGATCCAAATTTTATGAGCAGAATGAAATGAATACAGATTATTAACAGGTTATTAACACAAAATAATAGAGATATAGTAAAACTAGTTTTCTATTCAATAACTAAGTAAGATAAAACTGTAAAATGCAGCGGAAACAAGGTTGCTGGAATGGTGGCGACTTATCTTTGAGAAGAGATGTGATGACTGCGCACATTCACAAGAAGATTACATCAAGTCTTTGAAGGAATGTTTACATCAAGTCTTTGAAGGAATGTTTACAATAAAAAAGAATGCCAAAAACCCTAGAAATCCAAAAACCTAACCCTAGGAGATTAAGTTCCAAAAGTCATGTGGGCCCCATTTGGGTAAGTTAGTACATCAACTTCTCGGGGTCGTAACTTTTGCATACGATCTCCGTTTTAGGCGTGTGATAGCCCATTGGAAAGGTATCATTGAGGAGATTTATTTTGGGGGCTCAATAATTCCTTTGTATATCATTTAGAATCTTTATCCCAAAAAACCTTCATTTAGGCCCTCAAAATGGCCCCAGAAGTTAAAACTGCTAAAAATAGTAAATTGCCAAAATTGTCAAAAACCTGTTTTGAGCTAGTTGGAAAAGGTGGGTGGACACTGATATAAATATGGATCAATACTCCCTCCTTAGGAATCAATGGTCTCCATTTCATTGAGGTCCCCCATCAGATGAGGAAACTTCTGCTGAGTTTGGACCCGGGTGAGCCACTTGCCTTGGTGAAGGAGTTGCCCTGCTTTGATGATTCGATAAAGCTGGATCCTTTGTTGTCGAGTGCCCTTGATTTGTGTGTCCAAAATATGGTCATTATATGCCTGTTGTATGTAGTCAAGGTTGAGCTCTGTTGTTTTCAGTTGTTCTATGACTTTTGAGGTGTCCAATAATGGTGGGAAATAAGGGCGAAGGAGATCCACGTTGAACACTGGGTGCAGGCCAAGGAAAGGAGGAATGTTGAGCTCAAAAGAATTATCCCCCATGAACTTTGTGATAGTGTATGACCCATAACAGAGTGGGAGAAGCTTCCGATGGGGTCCTGTAAGGCATTCATTCTGCAAGTGCAGCTAAACTTTTTCGCCCACCTGAAACTTATGTGGCACCGGATGTTGATCATGGCGTTGTTTGTACTTGTCATTGGACTTATGTAGGATATCATAAACCTATTGGCGGATGTGATGGATATACTGAATGAACCGGGTGGCTTTGTCAGTTTCAGTTGGAGCAGGAGATGAGTCGGTCGAGGTGATCGCAAGGGTAAGTGCAACATCTATGGGACCCAATGGTTGGAATCCCAACCCCACCTGAAAGGGGATGTGGCCAGTTGAGATATGCAAGGCTCGGTTGTAGCTATGCTGGACATAGGGAAGGCTCTCATCCAATGTGCAAGGGTGCTTTGAATTATACATGTAAAGGATATGCACAATCATTCAATTTACAATCTCGGTTTGACCATCTGTCTGGGGGTGGAAGGCGGGGATTTGGTGAGCTTGGTTTCTAGAAGTGACTAGAGGCTTGACTAGAACGTGATGAGAAATAAACTATCCCTATTTGAGACAATGGTTTGTGGGATTCCAAAATGCACCCAGACTCGTTCAAAGAAGATCTTGGCAGTGGCCTCTGCTGTGATGCTCTTTTTGCAGGCAACCATAATTGCCATCTTAGAAGAGCGATCAACAACCACAAAAACATAGTAATTTCCCTGCTTGGTGGATGAGAGGACCAACATGTTGTCCATTGACATGGATTCCCATGTCGTGTCAGGAGTAGGAAGAGGGGTGTACATGCCCTATTTCTTAGTGGTCGGTTTGGAAATAGTGCAGGCAGTGTAGGACCTGATATACTTGCTGACCTCCTGTCGAAGTTTCAACCAGTAGAAACGTTTCTATAGCATCACCATTGTCTTTTAGACACTGAAGTGTCCTGCCACATGACCATAGTGGGATTCCTAGATCATCTTTTCTCGCTCACTTGATGGAACACAATTATGTCCTAGACGACACAACAACCCATCATGAAGATGGAAATTATCGACAACTGCGTTTGCACTCAACATTTGGTAAGTGGTGGTGAAGTTAGGTTCTGTCTCATAGAGTTGGGGCCATCCATATGTCTCATGTATGTAAGAGTATAGCACCGTGGTGAGTGTCGTGACTCGCAGTTTGCTGAGGTAATCAACGATGCGATTGTTGCTTCCTGTTTTATACTTGATGTTGAGGTGGAATTGCTGCAAGTATGTGGACCACTTTTGATGGCGGTCATTTTGCAATTTTCCTTGTGTTTGCATGAACTGCAGTGGCTTATGATTAGTGTGGATGACTGTCTCCTTCCCCAAAATGTAATGTCTCCACTGGCGGAAGGCTTGCACAATGGAGTACATTTATTTGTCATAAGTAGGGTACTTATGAGAAGTATCTGAATGTGTCTCACTATGATAGGAAATGGGGTGGCCATGGTGAGTGAGAACGACACCCACAACATAGTCTGAAGCATTTGTGTCTATATCAAAGGGATGATGTAGGTTTGGTAGTGAAAGTACGGGGATTGAGCACAAGCGCTACCTCAAATCATCGAACACTTGTTGTTGGGACTGACCCCACACAAATTTATCCTTACCACCACCCCTGTTTATTTGGCTAAGGTCCCATGCAATATGGGAGAATCCCAACACGAACCTGCGGTAGAAATTGGCAAGGCCCAAGAAGCTCTGAAGCTTAGTGAGTGTTGTTGGGGATGGCCAGTCATGGATGACTTGGATCTTGGCTAGATCCACATGTACACCATGTTGATCAATGATGTAGCCTAGGTAATGGACCTTGTCCATGCCGAAGGATCATTTTTCCAAGTTGGCATATAGCTTGTGATGTCATAGGGTGTGTAGAACCTGCTGAATATGATGCAAGTGTTTGGACCAAGTCTTTCTATAAATTAGAATGTCATCCAAATACACCACTACAAAAGTATTGGTGAATGGCCACATGATATTGTCCATCATCCTCATGAAAGTGGCTGGAGCATTTTTCAAACCAAAGGGCATGAACAACCATTCAAAAAGGCCTTCCTTTGACTTGAAGGTGCTCTTCCATACATCTATATGTTCTATCGAGACCTGGTGGTAGCTAGACTTAAGATCAATCTTACTGAAGTATTTTTCCCCCATGAGTTGATCAAGGAGGCCATCGATTCAGGGAATCAGGTACTGGTTTCTGACTGTGATTTTATTCAGAGCCTAGTAATAAATATAGAGTCGCCAGGTTCCATCTTTCTTTTGTACCAGCACAATTGGGATCCCACAAGGTGATGAGATGGGATGGATGTGCCTCTTGTGGATAATTTCTTGGATCTATCGCTTGATATCCTCATTGTCTAACAAAGAGTGGTGATAGACTAGCCCATTGGGAAGTGGTGCGCCGGGGGTCAGATCGATGGGGTGCTTGACTTGGTAGTGTCGAGGTACCCCTATAGGTGAGGAGAAGATATCTGAGTATTCTTCCAGGACCTTATCTACTTGCTTCTGTTGTGTGGAGAGGTCGGCCGTAGAGACCCTGGATGTGGTTGTTATATTTTTCTTATTTTGAGAGTGAATCACGAAAAATACAAACTTCCTCGTCTGTGAGATGAAATTCCTACATTTCTTAGCAGAGATTAAGGAAATAGCACTAGGTGTGACTGCCTCGGGTATCTTGTACAATTTCCTGTTCAAAGTAATAATAACACTATGAGGCCTAGACTCATATACAACATGAAGTTTCCATAAATAAGGTTGGCCCAAAAGAACATCACAAACTCTGAGAGTAGAAACATCACACAATACCTCGTCTTTGAAGAGTTTGATGCAATACGACAGTAAGCACTGTTGGATGACGCAGAGATCTCTTCCTTCATGGAACCATCTAATGGTGTAGGGTTGTGTATCCTCTCAATGAACCGAGTGGCTTTTTCAGCTTCAGTTGGAGCAGGAGATGCGTCGGTCGAGGTGACCGCAAGGGTAAGTGAAACATCTATGGGACCCAATGGTTGGAATCCCAACTCCACCTGAAAGGGGATGTTTTTGGTTGAGCTATGCAGGGCTCGGTTGTAGCTATGCTGGACATAGGGAAGGCTCTCATCCCATGTGCAAGGGGGATTTGAATTATACATGCAAAGGATATGCACAATCATTCGATTTACAACCTCGGTTTGGCAATCTGTGTGGGGGTGGACGGTCGTGGATTTGATTAGCTTGGTGTTCAAAAGTGACTAGAGGCTCAACCAGAATGTGCTGAAAAATTGACTATCCCGATTTGAGACAATGGTTTGTGGGATTCCAAAATTCACCTAGACTCATTCAAAGAAGAGCTTGGCAGTGGTCTTTGCTGTGATGCTCTTTTTACAGGCAACCATAATTGCCATCTTAGAAAAGCAATCAACAACCACAAAAACACAGTCATTTCCCTTCTTGGTGGACGAGAAGCTCGACATGTAGTCCATTGAGATGGATTCCCATGTCCTTTCAGGAGTAGGAAGAGGGGTGTACATGCCCTGTTTCTTAGTGGTCAGTTTGGAAATAGTGCAGGTAGTGCAGGACCTGATATACTTGTTGACCTCATGTCGAAGTTTCGACTAGTAGAAACGTTTATGTAGCATCGCCACTGTCTTTTAGACACCGAAGCGTCCTGCCACCCGACTGTAGTGGGATTTCTAGATCAGCTTCGCTCGCTTACTTGATGGAACACAGATATGGCCCAGACGACACAAAAACCCATCCTGAAGATGGAAATTATCGACAACTATGTTTGCACTCAACATTTGGTAGGTGGTGGCGAAGTCAGGTTCTGTCTCATAGAGTTGGGGCCATCGAGATGTCTCATGGCCGCAAGAGTATAGCATTGTTAAGCCCTAATAATGACTCATTACCCCTTAATTAGGGCATATTATATTAGTAATGTT